>JANDJZ010000297.1:0-49420 GCA_027943245.1 Acanthamoeba sp. SK_2022b
CTAACCCTAACCCTAACCCTAACCTAACCCTAACCCTAACCCTAACCCTAACCCTAACCCTAACCCTAACCCTAACCCTAACCCTAACCCTAACCCTAACCCTAACCCCAACCCTAACCCTAACCTAACCCTAACCCTAACCCTAACCCTAACCCTAACCCTAACCCTAACCCTAACCCTAACCCTAACCCTAAACCCTAACCCTAAACCCTAACCCTAACCCTAACCCTAACCCTAACCCTAACCCTAACCCTAACCCTAACCCTAACCCTAACCCTAAACCCTAAAACCCTAAACCCTAACCCTAACCCTAACCCTAACCCTAACCCTAACCCTAACCCTAACCCTAACCCTAACCCTAACCCTAACCCTAAGCAGTGTGCGCCAGACCTCGACCAAAGGGTCCCGCCATGTGGGTGTGGCACAAGGCCTTTTGCCCTTCTCCCTTGGTGGGCTACCAGTGCAGACAAAGGACAGATTTGAGGACAGCCAATTCTCAGTCCCCTCGACCTTCAAGATCTAAATCACTCTCTAACCCCTCCCACACATACACACACATCCTCGACCATTTTTTTGGCAAACATAAAAGAAGGAGATGTCCATGATTGTGACTCCCAAAAACGTCATCAGTGCTGCCCTCCATGGTGGGGCTGCAATGCTCACCTACAACTACCTCACCAATGGCGCCGATGGGCTGTTCTCCACCCAAGGCTTGACCATGTTCGCTGTGATTGGCGTGGTGGCAGTCCTGGTGGACCTCTACCCCATGGTCATGAGCTATGTGCACCTCAAGTGAAACCACCCTAAGATCATTATTGTCAAAAAATAAAACTCTTAGTGTTTTCTCCCTCTCTCTCCAGCCATGGCAATATACATGCTTGGCATTGTGGTGTCTTGTTTTAAATACTGCATTAACCCTACTTGATTACCCTAACCTCTGGTGGGGTGGGAGTGGCCTTGTGGCCATGCTCTGGCTCTGTGGGCTCTTTTCTCTTGCACTCAGGCTCCTCTGCTAACCCTACCAGTAGGTTTTTTGCTCTGAAACAGCAACAGCTCAATGCTGGGAGGTGAACCTGCATCACCCACCACACTCAGTTCAAAGTTTACACTTTAACAACAAAAAGTGTACCATCAAGTATCTTCCAGAACTCAAAGAAAATGTAAAGACTTTCTGACATTTGTGCCATCCTGTGTTAACAACAGTTGTGGCAACCTTCTTCTCATTCTGACCAAACTTGGTTCCTTTGCTTGCAGCCTCCTCCTGTCTCCTTGCTTGTGTCTGCACCTGCATTGAATCAAGTATGGGGGGTTTTGTTTGGTAAAAGGATGATGTCAATGCATGTAGGTGGTACCTTTTGTCTGGCTCTACTTAGATCGGTGGAAGACTTTGTTGTACAGCCTGACCTTGACACAGGGGATGTCAGCCTCCACTTAATCATGGTTAGCCCCTCAATACCTATAGTTTTGCCATTTTCATTTCACAAAAGGGGGGCAAGGAGAGGTTAACATCTCAAAAGCACACAGACTAGAACCACTGGATGTGTGCTAAGATAGGATGTGAGGTACTTGGCAAAAGGCTTGCTTTGATGCAATAAAGTAATCTTTTGAGAGTGAGCCTTCCATTGTCAGGTCAAGAACATACCTACCTCCTTGACCATAGCCACCTGGAGTTCACTGCACTCTTGCTCAGATCTCACATCAGGCTCCACCAGCTTGGTGGCATGGTTGTATAACTCAATGTTGTAAGCAACAGCCCCAATGCCCTGTGCAACCATGGCTTCCTCATCCTGGCTCAGTCCAGAGATCACATTCTGCAATGCCTGCTCATCTGAGCCTGGTGCTCTGGTTGTGTCATAAACTGAAAAGGACAACTTACAATCACCAGACACAAGGATAAAACTGAGGAAACAAGAACATAAATGCACAGTGGAGGCACTGGAACAGCAAGAAAGATAACAGTGCTGCAAGTGGGTGGTGCATAACACAGTGTCAAAACAAAAGAGCAGGAATGTGGGACAGGCAATGCAAAGCCACATGCTGTCACCTAACCATGTACTATCCACCACTGCATGACCAGTGCATACTATGAACAGAGTGTGGGACAGGAAGAACATTGGTGTCAGCCCCTTTTGAGCTGGCCAATTGGCTTAACCACTGCTGTTTCCACCACTGCCACCAGCAGGATGCATCATTATCTGGCTTGTCTTTATTGCTCTAGTTTTTGCTTGTTGGCTGTTTCTCCATGTTCTTCATCCTTCTCTTGCCATTTAGCCTTGGCCTCTATGATTTCACCCTTCTCCATAGCATCAAAGATTGCCTTGGTTCATGCAAGAACAGATTCTGGCTGATTGAGCAAGCATTGCCTTTCTCACAGTTTGCTGAGAACCAGAGTAAGTGCCACCAGTGGCCACATAACGGTCAACCTGGGAGTCATATGGAGGCCTGTGGCCAGAGGCAGCCACCAGGTGGGGGTCAGCAACCACCGTGCTGCATTGATCTGTCGCACATGGGTGCTCCACCGCGGAGCAGTTAATGACACTCGCGTGCATGCACCTGCACCCACATCAACCCAGCAAAACCCCAGGCTCGCAATACACCTGTACTTGTACAAGAAACCTTTACCAAGCAAGAACAACCACATCTGCAACCACCCGCTCTTCTTTTACTGGTGTCAGTGCTGTCGTGGGCGTCCTTGAACGCGATAGGCCAGTTGTCGTAGATCAGGAGGTGGTGGTTGCTGCAACCGCCGCTTTCTTTACCTTTTTGAGGATGTTAAGCTGAACGCGCGAGGTGATCTTCGATTTGGGGAGGTTGAGAGCGGTTGGAGAAGAGGACAAGGGCTCGTCCTTGGTCACAGCTCCACCACCTACCCCTTCCGCTGGCGGTGCCGCGAGATCCGGATTGATGGCGACCAGGAGGTTGGACACAAATCTGATCTGTCCCGTTATCTCCTTCCTGGCACGCACGATTGTTAGGGTGGGTACAGAGGCCACGAGGAAAAGGAAGCAAGAAAGGGAGCTATGGTACATCATGGTAGCTATGTCTGTAGAGGGTGACACCATGACACAACCGGCGAACACCATACCAACGCCTTTGACATCCATTCGGGTTACCTTCTGAACCTCAGGCGTGAGTACGGCGCGAACGATGAACTCCATCACATACAGTAACACCTGGTCCACATACACAGGTGTTGAGACGGTCAGGAAGAGGCTGAGAGACACAGGATAGGGGAGAGAGAGAGAGAGGGAGGGAGAAAGCGTCATACCCGCCTGTTCAGTGACGGCAGCTCGTCCACAATCCTCATGCAGTCAGCCGGAGTGGAGGCTTCGATGCACTGTTGGCTGGTGGGGAAGCAGTAGCAAAAGATAAAAGACAAGTCAGCCAGCTGATGTGGTAATATATATGGCTATAGCACCACCGACAGGATGGGTTTCAGTTACTAATATTCGGTTGGGATTAGAGGAGACGGCAGAGATTGCAGCCACTCTTTCAGCAGGCCGGCGACGTTGTGAGGACTAGTCGCAGGGATGTTGTAGTCGCCCTGCATTAGTGCGGCCTTCACTTCATCCATCTGGCTCTTGGTGCCAGACACCCTGTCATGTGTGCCCACCACCGGGTGAAGAGGTCAGACTGAAACTGCTGAGATTAGGTGAGGGAACACTTTACGAACCGGAACAAGCCCTCTTTTTCAGGTCCTCCCAGTTCGAGGATGGTTTGAACCAGTACAGCAAGAAGCAGAGGAACGTCGAGGTCGACTAAACCTTCCTAATGGAAGGTGTGAGGATTCGACCGGCGGGACACGCAGCTGCTGCGGGGAAGTCACTGTACCTGAAGGGCCATCAACTCCTCCAGGGACTTGCCAAAGGCATTGACGCCAACAAGGTTGGGGAAGATCGTCCTTTTACGTGACCCCTCCATGTCTATCGTGACCGTTTCTGTACGGTCCACGCGACTTGGCAGGCAGAATTCCTTGTCCTCCTACGTGCACACTCGTCAGCCCGAGCATATACAACACCACACACACACACACACACACACACACACACACACACACACACACACACACACACACACACAGGCAGAATACGGTCACGTACCGGAGAGTCTCTATCATCAGAGCTGGTTGTGGAGGTAGAGGCGAGGAGCATACTACCAGACACATCGCCATAGACACGCGACGACTCGCGTGCCGTACGAGACCTGGACCTTGCAGTCTTGGCTGACCGCACCAGATCTTTCTCTCCGGCTGAGACAAACAACTCTTCATCCCGATGATCATCGAAAAAGACACCAGCTTCACAGGTTGTTGGGGTGTGCTCTCGGGTGATGCTTCGGGAATCGTGCGCATCATCGCCGCTGCGCATTCTAATGTGGCTTTCTCGATCCTCTGAGTCCTCTCTCTCGCCTCGGTCCCGCTCCCACCCACTACTACTCCGGACGCTGTCACGATCTCCTCCGCGCTCCCTTTCCCTGTCTCGGTCCCTGCTTTCACGGTAGCCGTCACGAGAGACGTAGGTGTCTCGATCGCTCCCTCTATAGCTTCCCTCTCTGTTGTTGCTGCTGCTGTTATTTCCACTGCTGCTCCCAATGCCGCTGCTACTGTAATCTCGTAGATGGCTGTCTCGGTCGCGGTCCCGATCCCTGGAGTAGGAGCTACTACTACTCTCGCCTCGCTCACCACGGCTGAAATCGCGGTAGGGGTCTCGGTCGCGGTCGCGGTACTCTCGGTCGCGGTCCCGGTCCCGGTCTCTCTCTCTGTCCCTCTCTCGACGCTCAGAGAATGAGCGGTCCCTACGCTCGCCTCTGTAGCTGTCTCTCTCTGCTCGATCTCTATCTCTCTCTCGCTCCCTGCCGCTACCGGTGCCGCTAAGCTCTTTTTCTCTCTCCCTATCTCTGTTGGTGTGGCTGCTCTCTTTTTCCCGGCCCCTCTCCCTATCGCGCTCTCTGTCACGCTCTCGTTCCCGCTCCTTGCCTCCTCGCTCTCTCTCCCTCTCCCGCTTGGATCGCGATGCCTTGTCTCCACCACTACCACCACCACCACCACCTCCGCCGCTGCCGCCACCACCTCCACCCACTGTAGCGCTGCGTCTTATGTCGCTACCGCCGCCGCTACCGCCGCCGCCGCCGCCGCGGTGCGGTTCCACGATCAGAAGCTCTCTCCTGTTATTGCGTTCCTTCTCTCTTCGCCGCTCCTCTTCGAACTCAGCCGCCAGGCGTCTTCTCATGGCCGCGTGCAAGTCGAGATGCATTTGCTGCTGCTGCTGGTGGTGGTGCTCGTCCTCACGAAGGCCGTCCATCGCGCCCATGCTGCCTTCGTCACTTCCGTAACGGTCCAGACTCAGCCTTTCTCCGCTTCCGCACATCACCTCGTTCGCTGACGACGGATGGTCATCTTCCTCTCTGCCCTTGGTCTTGTTGGTGGGGTTACCCGCCAAGGAGCTGTTCGAGCTCGAAGAAGGGAAGAAATCGAAGGGAGCATCCGAAGGCCCTCCTCGATTACGAGCTGTACGACGTGAGAGATCCACTTCCTCCTCTAGCGGCAACAGCTGTTCGACAACTGCCGCCGCCAACCTCTTGGTTTCGGCCGAGACCATTGGCAGACGTCCATCTAAGGCGTCGGCGATGAGAGCCTCCATCTCCCACACCATCTCTGTCAGCTCGCGTCCGAAGGAGGGACCAAACTCTGACTGATCGTTCCAGTCGAACTCGTCGTCATCATCCCCTCCGTTTTCGAACCCAACCGCGGTTGTTAAGGCCTCGAGGTCGAGCGGATGATGATTGCCGTTGCTTTTGCTCTGTTGCTGTTCGCTTTGGCGGTATGGGGGGAGCAGCTGCTTTGTTCGACCGAACTGCTCCTGCAGCTGTTTGGCCGCCGACACCTCCTCGGCGCTCTTGTAGAGGGGAGAGTGCGACCGGCTCAGCGTACGCTCCGAAAGAGCCCCCCCAAGAGAGAGCAGGTCTGACTTGGGGGGCGAGATTGTTGAGAGGCTCCGATATCTAGTCACGGGGCCTCTCTTCTCCCTGTCTCCTTGTAGCGACATCCTCGCCAAAGGAGGAGAGGAGGGGTGATGCGGCTCGCCGCTCTATAGAGAATATCTTGAAAGAGGCGCGGAAGCGGAAGAGAGAAAGAGAGGCCCTCTAGCGCCGGCTGTGTGATTCCTGAAGATGGTGCCGAGATCCCCCTTCACCGTTGTTTTTTCCCACTCGGTTTGGGACTGTAGTTTTTGATGTGTGTTGTTCCCCCTCTCCACAGCTGTTGCTTCTCTTAGGGGAGGAGCAGGCCAGTCCTTTTATCCTGCATACACGGGCACTTACCTTGTTTGGCAAAAGAGAGCCGGTGAACATGTTTTTCGCGCGAGGCATCACGATTTTGGTGTCGCGTGAACCACGTCTTTGCGGGTGAGGTGGTGTGTTGTTGGGGTTTGTTGACCTCATCATTTTTCCTCCCCCGACGTGAGTTCGGGTCTGGTGGCGCTCGCAGCAGCAGCAGCTCCTTTTTCCTGCTGCAGTTTGGCCGCCATTTTGCTGAGCATGCCCAACTCCTCGGGGCTGGCCACGCCCACAGCTCGCCATCTCACCAATCCGTCTCCGTCACACAAGAACGCGTAAGCACAATACCTGAAGTTTTAAACACCGCCCACAAGTAGTGTGAATGTTTCATCTATATATATATATATACAGAATCGTGTGTGCAAAGCCGCACACGCACGTACCTATTCTTGATGGCTAGATCAGCGCGCATGCGTTTCGTTCTACGTATCCCGTTGTAGTACAGCACCCGGTTCACTCTGCGACAGTCACGACCAGGTGGTGAGAGAATGAGTTGAGAGGGGTGGGGAGGCGATGATGCACAACAAAATAAGTGAAGCCCAAAAATGGAGGGGAACCTTGATGGTTCGATCTCTTTCACGGCGAACAGGCGAAAGAGCCAACCAAACCACCAGTACCCGACTTGCTGCACTAACTCTAACTGCGGTAGACCGATCTCATATCAGTCATCATCTCCCGTCAGAGCTGAGTGTGCACTCATCTCGTAGTACCTCGTAACAATTCAAATGCGGGAACTCGGCTTCGAAAGGCTTGCGCCAGGAATCCAGCATAGCCGTAGCGAACATGCGCTTGCACGTTACCAGCACGAGCGTGGGCGATTGTGTGCGCATCGCCTGGCGCCATTCACACAACTTGGTCAGCTTCACACTTTGAGATGGGGGGGGGTAGATTGGGGGGGGGGGGTAAACAAAGATCTCACCTCCTCGAGATTGACTCGGGCGAAGTTAAATGGTTTGTAGGTTAGCAAGGACGACGGTATGTCGCCCAGCAACTTGGATGCATCCTTCTTGGGCGTGAGCTTGGGCACAGCAAAGAAGAACTTGCCTTCTCTATTCTTCAGCAGCTCGTTGGCGTCTCCCCAGTAGCCCTTCTCCAGCTCCTCCTTCCTAAATGAGAGAGAGAGAGAGAGAGAGCGCGCGCGCGCGGCACTCAATCAAAAACGAAAGGGGAACTGCTGGCGCGCATGGAGGGGGCGCGAGAGCGACAGTGGGGGACGTGCACGGTGGGCGGGGAGAGGGTACAATGCTAGTTCTTCTGGCGTTTTAGCCATCTCCTTGAAACGCTTGAGCGTACCCCAATGCTCGTGACGGCGCGTTTCCGTGGTTGCGCGGGCCGCCAGCACACCCAGCAGGGGTGTCGTTCGTGGCCTCAAGCTTCGCAACGGCGGACTATTAACGCCAGCACGGTGCAGGAAGGCAGCTAAACCCCATCGAAGGAAAATCTTCCCCATCAGCTGAGGCGCACACAACTGGGCGAGGTTGGGGGGGGGGGGTAGAACCAGCAAGGTACTGATGCGGCCCCGCATTACGAGAGAGGCCAAGGAGGGAAGGTCTGGAGCTGGCGTGCTTTCGCATGTGATACATTTGTGCCTCCCGAAGGACGGCGCTTTTTTTTTTCTGTTTTCTCTTCCCCCGGAACGTAAATAAAGAAAATGGGGTGTGTTAATATAATAAAATAACAGGCCACAACAACAACAACAACAGGCAGAAAAGCCGCGAATTGAAGAAAGCGGACCCAAAGATCGAAGAGGGGCCAATCACTTCTTAAGAGAAAGAGAGAGACATGGCCGGCAGCAGCTTGAACCCCGAATTGTACGCATCATCGTGTGGGTTTGGTGGTTGTGGGGAGGGAGGCAAAGATACACACACATATATAATTGGCAATATCAAACGGTTACTAATAGCAAGCGTGCTGGTCTAGTGATTATGTTTTCAAGACGCTGCTGGTGGGTGACCACGGCGTTGGCAAGTCGGCCATGCTTGCGCGATTTACAGTACTAATCCACAATGCTTTTTTTTTTTTTCAATTTATTTAAAAGGGTACCCCACATAATGATTCTTGATCCTTCTCTCTACAGGAGGACAAATTTGAAGACAACGCCCCTGCCACCATGGGTGTCGATGCGGTATTGCGCAACTCACCCCACGATGCACAACTCTCTCTCTGGAATGCGTTCTCTCATCATCACATGATGATTCGTTTTAATCGTCGACGCCAGAAACCGAAAACGATCGTTGTGGATGGGAAACGCGTTAAATTGAACGTGTGGGACACCGCTGGCCTTGAGCGAATGGGCTTTCTGACAAGCAGCTACTACAGAGGCGCCCACGGTATCATCATCGTTTTCGACGTCGCAAGCGCCGGCTCCTACCAAAACATCGCGAATTGGGTGGGCGAAATCGAACGCTATGCCAACGACTCCGCGCTCAAAATCCTCGTCGGCAACAAGGTACACCCCCCATCTCTTGCTGTGAGTGGTCACAAAGGCATGCCTTCTTTGCTTATTGCCTTCTCGTATTGTTGTTGTTGTTGTTGCTGCTGCTGCTGCTGCTGTCGTTGTTATTATTGCATCCACCTGCCGTTTGTGGTGTGTGTGTGTGTGTGTGTGTGTGTGTGTGTGTGTGTGTGTGTGTGTGATACCGGTGATGAAGTCGGATTTGGTGCAACGAGAGGTCAAGGCAGAAGAGGCGCAGGTAATGCTGGTCCTTCTTCCCCTCTTTGCAAGTCAACCCGCTAGCTCATCACCTATCGCGCTCGGCGCTATGTTGGCGATCATGCGATGGGTGCAGGCCTACGCCAAGAGCGACCTGGGCATTGACTACTTCGAGACATCGGCAAAAGATGGCGTTAACGTCGAGGAGGCATTTTTGAGGCTGGCAGAGCAGATGAAGAAGAGGTTCGTCATTCGCTTCCCTGACTTCTCTTGGGCTCTTGTTAGTGCCCCCCCCCCCTCCCCAATGCTTCTCTATCTATCTCTCTCTCTCTCTCTCCTTTTGGCCTCATCGGTCGGCGGAGCACCAGTAATAACGAAAGATTCCCGTGGCGGTCTGCGCAGAAAGGACGGCATGGCGAGTTCATCATCAGCCCGACCATCAGGGGGGCCTACGCTCAACCTCGACCAGGAACCGACCAAAAAGCCAACCAAAAAGGTCTGTAGTATATAAGGAAACGATTTCATGCCTTCTTCTCTGCATGCCCCCCCCCCCCCAACCTCTCCCTGCTTCGCCACCATGTCTTCGCGCATCGCGGAGTGGTGATATGCCACCGACCACTCCAACTTTCGCCTCTCCCACTTGATCTACGCCCCCGCCTCCTCAACCTACTACTGCCCTTGGTGCGCGACTGGCTACAGCCCTCGGCGCCAGCGTCTTTTTTTGATTCCTCTTCCCACGGCTCGGCGCGACAAGTCGGAGCTAAAATGGGCCAACTTGTAAAAACACCACAACCAAACATGAACACCTTATTCCCCCCCCCCAAATCCCCCCTTCCAAAAGTCGGCGACTTATTGGGCGCAATTTGGCGTATACAGAATAGGGGTTGGAAAAAGCCATTGCCTCGCGGACGTCGCGGTGTGTGACACACGGCGCGGGCAAAATACAAACGCGTCGCGTATCGCAGCCCAGCCTTGGGGAGCAGTAGCAAGACCCCGCGTTTCAGGAGGACAAGGAATAATGTCATCAAAGGGCCGGGTACACTTTAGGGACGAAGAAGACGAGGGCTTACTGGCCAGCGCTTCGCCCTCCATTCAAAATGATGATCATCATCTCTCCAGCGATGAAGAGAAGCAGGAGCTTGGCGAAGTGCTTGAAAGTGCCGGAAAAAAGGACATTGCACTGATGATTTTCATCAATTTCCTCTCTTTCGTCTGCTTCGCCATCGTTCTTCCGTCTCTTTGGCCTTTCCTCAACTCGGTACGTGTCTTGGCCGCCCCCCCCCCCGCTCCACTTTCGGTGGTGTGGCCCTCGGGAGCGAGGGCAGGAAAGGCTTTTTATGATAATTATAATTATTATGATATTAGTGAAGAAGCGGGCTTGCTGGTTGCATACTTAGTAGAAGTGTCACACGCGCATTCCAACAAACAGTTTGGCATGGACCAAGCATGGACCGGCTGGGCCGTGGCGGTAAACAGTGGTGGCACCTTTCTTGCTTCGCCCCTCCTGGGCAAGTGGACCGACTGGCGAGGGGTGAAGGAAGCCCTCTTCATCTCCCTCGTCGTGATGATCGGCGGTAATGTCATGTACGCCCTTTCACAAAACGTGTGGATGCTTCTGGCTTCTCGTTTCATCGTCGGCTGCGCTGCTGGTGCGTTCTCCCTTCCGCCTGATGTCCGCATGCAGCGCGCCTTAAGGGCTTTGTGGTGGTGGTGGTGGGGGGGGGGCACTCACATGCGGACTCTCCATTTCTTCTCCTTCTCTCGTCGGCCTCAGCCAACTACGCGCCTGCTTCGGCGTATCTAACGTATGCGACGCATCCCAACGATCGAACGACGGTGATGATTGCCAACAGCGCTGCTTCCATCCTAGGCTTCATCCTTGGCCCGGGTACATGGCTGCTCCACACACACACACACACACACACACACACACACACACACACACACACACATCCACGCCGTGGCGCACCACCCACCTCTGGTGACGCAGCTCTCTTGTCGTGGTGGCTCTCACACCGTGTGCGCGATCGCAGCGATGGCGACGGGACTCTCAGCGCTGCCGTCGTTCGAGCTGTCAGTGTTCAAGGGAAACGACCTGACCTACCCAGGTTGGGCGTCAGTGCTGCTGGCCCTCTTCTGCCTGGTATTCGTGCCAACGGTGAAGAACATTCGACCGCGCAAGGTAACGCCCGAAACAACCGACCACGACGGCGGGAAGAGCGAACAGGGTGGCGTCGACGCCTTAAATCATCCATATCTAAACCCGATTTCTGAGGATGAACACCTCCTCGTGCTGGCACCTGAGCTGGATAGAAGGAGAGGAGGGCGAGCGGCGGCAGTTATGTATCATATTCAGGATGGCGAGGAAGTGATGGAGGAAGGAGGCCAGACGTTCGCCATGGACTCCTTTAGCATATATACCCCCGTGGACTCTCATCTCATCAGCCCGTCCTTGTTACAGGCCGGCGAAGGCGTTTTCCCCGCCAAGGGAGCGCTCGACCCCAGCTCCCTCTCCCAAACCCACATAGCTGCTGAGACCAACCCCTACGTCAAGCCCTCCGGTAACCCTCCCCCCCCCTTCATGCCACTTGCACTGCCCTCGAGTCGCGCTCCTTTTGTGTGTGTGCGCGCGCGCATGCGTGTGTTAATGTGCGCGCGCTTGGCCATTGGTATCCCTGCACGTTGCGCTCAGACGCTTCGATGCACTCGCTGAAGACGCTGGCCCAGCCCGGCTTGCCCATCTGGACAATCATCGTCGTGCTCTACCTCCAGTTTGCCTTCTACAACGGATTCACTGTTTTCGAGACCATTGGTACGCTCACTAAATCTTTTTGACAATTTAAAGCTCCAGTCACGGGTCCCTCTATTTAGGGCTAATTTCCTGACTTGTCCCCCTCGCCTCCACCCCCCGAATGTGTCTCGTCAGGCACACCCTACACCGAGCACGCCTACGGCTGGAGCGTTACGACCAACGGCTTCCTGTTCGCCGGCATCGGTGGTGGCTGTATCGTTTCGCTGGTGATTCTGCAAGTCGGCGCCATGCTTTTCCAGGACCGCACCCTGCTGTTGGTCACCGAACTCCTCATGGCTGGTGGCTTCGGACTCCTTATCCAGTGGCCTTTCGATGAATACGTACGCCTCGCTTGAGTTGATAACCGCTTGGGAGGCGGGGCATTCCGGGCTGATTGGGGGAGGCGGGGGCGGTTTGCAGGTCGAGCTGCCCAGGTTCCTCATCGGCGTCGGCCTCGCGAGTGTCGGATTCTCCTCGGCCTGTGCGATTGTGATCTCCATCTTCTCCAAGCTGCTCGAGGACGTAGAGCAGGGCGTGATGATGGGATGGCTCAGCGCTTCAGGCTCACTGGCCCGCGTTGCTGGTGCGTGGCAGTCTGGCCTTTAATCGAAGCGTGCCCTGTGCAACGCAAGCTGACTCGCGCTACCGTGTGTCCGCGCGCTCTTGGTTTGTGTTGGTCGTGTAGGCCCACTTTTCTCCGCGTATGTGCTGCAATACGTGGGCGGAGGGCTGGTGTTCTTGATAACATCCGCCATGCTCGTCGTGGCCCTCATCCTCACGGTGGCCTTCTTCCCGCACCTCAAGACTTCGCACAAATCGGATGCCGCGCCTACCGCGCCGAAAAGCACGCCCCACGAGTCGCGCAAGAAATGGCCCCGGAAGAGCGGCGGCAAGATCCGCTACGCTGACGAGCGACCCACCCCTGCCGAAAGGAGCTCTCTCATCAACGGCGAGGAGGACGACCAGGAGGCCTGGGATTAACCGCGTGGTTGCGCTCTCTCTCTCTCTCTCTCATTTTGCACACCCAAACTATGCGGAGATACGAGTCTTTTTCTTTCTCTCTCTCTCCCTCTTTGGGAGTTGCGGCGAAGCCCTTTCGCGCAGATGTGTTTGGGATTTGTGGGGGGGGGGGCAGAGCAGGCGGATGTGCCTGTCTCTATGTAGAGGGAGGGGTCGTGTGCGTGGCTCGACCTTGCATGCCCTCGCAGTGGCGTTTAAGCGGTCGAATAAGCGCTTGTCGGAGGACCCTACTTGCTGAGAGAGTCAAAACGCAGCTTGACGGCGCTCTTGTTGTAATCGGCGTGGATGCCCCGGTTGGCGTCGTCCTCGTCGTCGTCGTCATCGCTGTCGTTGTAGATGAGTGAATTGGTGTGCGCGTCGTCGGTGGTCACGAGTGCGGGCGAGCCGTGGTGAATGGACAATCGTGCGACGTCGTCGGCATCAGTATCATCGAGAAGGATGACATCGGCAGACGACACGAGCTTTTGCTGATTGTTCTTCACAAAGAGCACCAGGCGGAGAAATTGCACGCCGTAGCGGAAGATGAGAAGGAAGATGGCCAGCGCGTCGTCAATCTCCTCCATCGTCGACGGTCCGCCGAAGTACACCCCAAGCGACACCACGCACAGTATTGTCACCACCAGATCGAACCTAGGCCGCCACACACGCACTGGGTGTGAGAACGAAAACGCAATGCAGGGGCGGAAACAAAGACGTTGGCATGGCCCCGTTTGTGTTTGACTAAAGAAAAGATAAAGAGAGAGAGAGAGGGTGGGGAGGAGGGGTTGGAAGGCACCAGTTGGACTTGGAGGCAAAGAAGCGGCGTTTCTGCGCGATAAGTTTGAAGGCTACCTCGGCCACGAGCGCCACGTTGATGAAAATCTCGAGCGTGACAAAGAGCCAATGCGCGGGATAGCCGCGCGCGATGATGACCCAGCCGATAAGGAAGAGGTTGAGAAGGATCATGCCGACATAGAAGAAAGAGCAACCGCGCGAATGAAGCCAGCGATTCGCGAGGTTCGCGATTTTTTGGGAGGTGGTAAGAGCAGATGTGTGGACGTCCTCCCCTTCTTGCTGCAGTTGCTGTGGGTCTGTCCAGGCCATGAAATCATCGTCATCCACCAGTCCGCGTAGCATTTTTACTTGCCCTTCCCTTCTTCTCTCTCGGACAGAATAAATTATTATTTTGTACACAACAAGGAGGTGTTGCCCCAAGAGACTAAGAAAATCAAGAACAAATCCCTATTAATGTAATACAATAATAATAATAATAATAAATCAGTTGCCGCAAATTGCAGCCTCGACGCAACATCAATTGAGAAAAGGGTTTGGGAGGTTTGTGGGGGGGGGGGGGTGCTCGTGGAATCATGTGTAATTACTAAAAGAAAAGAGGGGGTGAGTACATGAGCACGCCCACTGGGTGTGCGGCACATTGTCCTTACACCTTAAGCGCAGAGCACATGGCCTTGTACACCTCAACGCCGATTTGGGCCACGGTCTTGGCCTCAGTGTCAGAGGCCGAAGCGAGCTCCTTGGTGAAGTCGTCGAGGCCCTTTCTGGCCTTTTCCGGGTCGAGCTGATCGAGGGGGAAGGCCTCGACAACGTTGACGTTGCAGTGGGAATCGGGGTACACGGTCACGAAGCCACCGCTGATGAAGAAGTCAGCGTCCTTGGTCGCGCCGGTCTCATCGTATCTGGTCACCTTCACCACGCCGGGCTTGAGCTGCGCGATGGTGGGCACATGGTGGGCAAGAATACCCATGTCGCCCGTGGCCGAAGGCACCGTAGCGATCCTCACAGGCTCGGCGTTGATGAGAGTCTCATGAGGGCAGGCAAGAGTGAAGATGAGCTTGCCTTCCTTCACAGCTTTCTCGTGCGCCTCCCTTTGCGCATCATCGGTAGCGTACGAACGACGAGACGTCAGGAGCAAGGAGGAGGAGGGGGCGAAACGTCCGGCCGTGGTGGTGGCGGTGGCCCGGGACATGCCAAGAGCTCGCGAAACAGAGATAGAGCGGCGCATTATTTTAGGATGCTCGAGAATTGGAGGGGGGGATGAATGGCCGCGGAAGAGAGAGATGGGCTGGAGCAATTCTTGTGCTCGCTGCCCAGGCGAGATTTGTTGTTTGCCCCGCGGCAATGAGTGTGTGCAGCTTTTTTGCAGTATTCGTGCACGGCTGGGGGCGAAAAAATGTCCGAAGCTGGCAAAATCCCACTTCGTAAAAGGCGGGGCACTGAAATTTGAGAGCGAAGCAAGCTAGCCAATAGGGGCTTGGGGTAGCCACCTTCCTGTCCGCTTCCTCCTCGCGCGCAGTCCGGTTTTGCCAGCAGCTGTGCGCGACCACACACTCCCACGCCGGTTCGTCCCACCCCCGCCCTGGTTGCTGCTGTTGTTGGTAGTAGTAGTAGTTCTCTACACGTTCACACTCCTTCGCCAGCTGCTCGCGAATTTTGCTTCAATCCTAGCCGCAGCGATTCCTTCACTTGTCCATAATTGAGAGAAAAAACACAGCAGCGACGCTGACCACATTTTCCATTAATTGTCCGCTCGCGCAATTCTTCTTCTTCTTCAATCTCTACAGGTATAAGATGTTGAGAAATTTCAGCAAGAGGGCTCTTCCCCGCACTGCCCTTTCTCGCGGGCTTGCCACCCGCACCGCTGCCGGTCTTAGGCAGGGCGCTAACACTACCCTCGCTACCTCGGCTCCTTCCAAGTATGCCATGTGGGGTGCGGCGCTCGCTTTCCTGGACTCGCTGCACACAACTACAGCGCGTTTCCTTAAACAAATTGCACATGATTTAACCAACAACCCCCCCCCCCGCAACCTCTCCAGGCAGCAGGACTCTGGCCACTCAGCCTGAGCCCAAGACCGCCAACAAGGCCGAGGCTGAGGCCCAGACCGTGGATACCGATGGTAAGATCGTGCAGATCATCGGTGCCGTCGTCGACGTCAAGTTCCCCGAGGATGCCCTTCCTCCCATTCTCAGTGCTCTCGAGATCCAGGACCACAACATCAAGCTGATTCTTGAGGTCGCCCAGCACCTCGGTCGCGGCGTTTGCCGTACCATTGCTATGGATGCCACTGAGGGTCTTCAGCGTGGTCAGCGAGTTAAGGACCTCAAGGGCCCCATCACTGTGCCCGGTACCTCCCATCTTAGCGCATGTCACACATATTTCCCTTTCTTCTCCGCGATCCGCCGCATGTGTGCTGACAAACCAACCACCTCTTGACTTTTCCGTCAACAACAGTCGGCGCCGCCACCCTCGGCCGCATCATCAACGTGATTGGTGATCCCATTGACGAAAAGGGCCCCATCTACTCGAACAAGAGGAACCCCATTCACGCTGCTCCCCCCACGCTCACCGAACAGGGTGCTTCCGATCAGATTCTCGTGACTGGCATCAAGGTCGTCGATCTGCTCGCTCCCTACGCCAAGGGCGGTAAGATCGGACTTTTCGGCGGTGCTGGTGTCGGCAAGACTGTGCTCATCATGGAGCTCATCAACAACATTGCTAAGGCTCACGGTGGTTTCTCCGTGTTTGCTGGTGTCGGCGAGCGTACTCGTGAGGGTACGACTACCCCGTCTTTTTTTAAAGTATGCGGCACATTTGTGTGTCACATTATTTTTTTCTTTGCATCATCAACATCAGAATTATTTTCGTTGCTGTAGTTGTGGATTGTTGTCCAGCAACGCTACAAAGCACTCTAGAGACACACTACCGCTGACTAATTTTCCTGTACGACATCCCAAAAATCTGAAATCAGGTAACGATTTGTACCACGAGATGATCACGTCCGAGGTCATCAAGCTGAAGGACCCCAAGACCCTGAAGGAAGGCGACAACATCGGTGAGGGCTCCAAGGCTGCTCTCGTGTACGGTCAGATGAACGAGCCCCCGGGTGCTCGCGCTCGTGTGGCCCTTACTGGCTTGGCCGTCGCCGAATACTTCCGTGACGAGGAGGGCCAGGACGTGCTGCTCTTCATCGACAACATTTTCCGTTTCACTCAGGCCGGTTCCGAGGTGTCTGCCCTTCTGGGTCGTATCCCGTCCGCCGTCGGTTACCAGCCCACGCTGGCCACCGACATGGGTGCCCTCCAGGAGCGTATTACCACCACCAAGAAGGGTTCCATCACCTCTGTGCAGGCCATCTACGTGCCCGCTGACGATCTTACGGATCCCGCTCCTGCCACCACTTTCGCTCACTTGGACGCCACCACTGTGCTTTCCCGTCAGATTGCTGAGCTGGGTATGCGCGCGCGCACTCTCCTCTCCTCCCTTCTTGTTGTTAACTCAAACGCAGCCATGGCATGCGTTGTTATTTCTGGCAATTTTGTTGTTATTATTATTATTATTATTATCAATTCATTTTTCCTCTAACAACATGTTGTTTGTTCCCTTCACACAAAACCTGAATTCAGGTATCTACCCCGCCGTGGACCCTCTCGATTCGACTTCGCGTATGATGGATGCCGAGATCGTGGGCAAGGAGCACTACGACGTCGCCCGTGCCGTGCAGAAGACCCTCCAGGACTACAAGTCGCTGCAGGACATCATTGCCATTCTCGGTATGGACGAGCTGTCTGAGGAGGACAAGGCCACCGTCTACCGTGCCCGTAAGATCCAGAAGTTCCTGTCGCAGCCCTTCCAGGTGGCCCAGGTCTTCACCGGTTTCGAGGGCAAGTTCGTGTCGCTCAAGGACACCATCTCCGGCTTCAAGTCGATCCTCGAGGGCAAGTATGATCACCTGCCTGAGCCCGCGTTCTACATGGTGGGAGACATCGAGGAGGTCGTCCAGAAGGCCCAGAAGCTCGCCGCCGATCTCGGTGGTGGTGCCGCCGCCAAGAAGGATGCCAAGGGCGACGACGGCAAGGTGTCTGGCAAGCGCGAGATTACCCTCGACACCTTCAACGACCCCTCGTACCCCGAGCTCAAGGAGGGTGACTTCGAGGTCAACGAGAAGTCCTTCAGGGTGTTCGCTGACTACACCAAGAACGTCGCCATCCCTTACGCTCGCGACCACGAGCTCAAGGAGTTCCCCGAGGATGCCGCCAAGATCAAGGCCAAGTACGACAACATCCTCTCCAAGATCGACGGCGAGACCAACGAGCTTGTCAAGGAGCTCCACGACGCCACGCAGAAGCACGAAGCCGAGAGGAAGCGGAAGGAGCAGGAGGCTGCCCTCAAGGCCCAGAAGGCCGCCGCGGCCAACGCCCCCCAGGCTGCTGCCCACTAAAATTGCCCCCCCCCCCCGTGGCCCCCCGCTCCTTTTGTTTTCTTCCCTCCTCAACCTCCACGTGTGTTCATGCTAACCCAAGATAAAACTCAAAAAACAAAACTCGCACCACCTCTCTTCCCTGCTGTCATCGGAAAAAACTGCCCAACGTTGGTGTTTATGGTGGTTGGTGGATATTGCTGTGTTTGGCTGGTTTTTTCCGGGGGCGAAGTTGTTGAGGGCTGCAAGAAAAAAGTCGGTGACCAAGTAAAAGCTTTGTTCTCCCTGCCATAATCGTATGGTACCCACACATTGTGGCGGGCTAGGACCTAGGCCTTGCCTTGCCAGCAAGGTCTAAGAGCCAACTTAGGGGCAGTTCAGCTTGAGCTGATGCCCAAAAGTGGTACCTTTGCAGTTACTTGCAGCTCTGGCCTCCAGTGTGTGGCCCCCCCCCTGAATAAATCATTGTTGTTGAGGTCCCCTCTTTAACACTTGATTTATTTCCCTAGAGAGTCAAGAGCCTTCTGCTTCACACCTAAGGGTTGGCCCCCTTTTGTTGATGATTATTTATAGTCATTCAACCCCAATCTCCCCACAATTAACAGATTTTATCTGTTGTTGGCCTAAGTGTTGGTGGTGCATTCCTGAGAGGAACCCATGGGTGCCTTCTCCAAAAACCTCAAGTGATGATGATCACTTTGATATGTGTGCACATATCCCCCACCACCTGTAGGCTGTTGCCTACCCCTGTTGTTGTTAGTCCTGTTTTTTATATGTTTCATATTTTTTAGCAACCACCCACTTGAACCTGCTGCATGCAACTGAGAAGCTCCTCCCCTCAGTGCATGGAGATGTCAAAGGCACTGCAAATAAGAAGTCCTCACCCAGGTATGCTGCCCATACTAATTTGCAGGAATCATTCCTGGAGACCAAGTCACCCTACTCTGCTGTCCATGTTGCAGGCTATGGCAGTGGCCTACAACCTGGCTGACTTGCACCTTCAACTTCCACATTCCCATGCCCATCCCTGAAGTCAGCAGTAAGTCATGTCCCCACCTGCAGCATACACCTGTGTTCCCCCCCCCTGCACTGATGCTTGTGCAGTGGTGAGCTCCAAGGTTGTGATTGAACCAGGTCATTGGCAGCAATGGCAATCTTATTGCTGTTGAGAACACTGAGTGGCACACCCTCTGCAAGCACCATGTCCACAGACTCCACATTGCTCAACAGTGACAGGCACTCTGTGTGCAATGGTGCATGCCACACACAGCCTATCTGCCAAATGTTCATCTACTGTGGAGGCTGATGTAGATGTATCTGCTGTGTGTGGTGAGTAGTGAGGGTGATCCACTTTGCATTGCTGCCCACAGGTGTGCTGAACAACGCAAACATCATGGTCTATGTCATCCTTTGTGAAGTGCCAGTCTATCTCCTCCTCTTCTTCTGGTATGTGTCCACACCACACCCACATGATACAATGCATGAGGAGGGACTGGAGAACCTTCTGGCTCAGTGTTGGTGACATAGTTGCATCTCAGGTGAGTGGGACATGTGGTTCTTGAAGGTATAGAGTTTTGATGTGTGTGTGTGTGTACACAACCTTATGGTTTTCCTATTGGGTCGTGGATGGCCAGGTTGCCCTCATACATACACATGGCAGTTGGCAGGTTGGTGCCAAGGGTGGTGGTAAGAGTTGGATGTTGGTTGTTGACAAAGGCAAATGCTGCGTCCCCCCCAGTGCTTCCTTCTTGGACAGGAAGTGATGAACCTGATTCTCTTTCTGTAGACCATAGGATTGTTGTTTGAGCAGGATTTGATGCTGAGAGGAAGTAGATATCACCATGTGGGGAGCAGGCAAGTAATTTAGACCAGGTAGGACATCCCTGCTTAGGTTACTGAATATGGCCACTGCCTCATGCTTGTTGTGGCAACTCATCCTCTCTTGCTCACTACAATCTACTATAGTAGATAGGTAAAAGCCATTTAAGAAAACAGAGTGGGCAAGCCGAAATGAAAGAGAACAAAAACGAATAAGGTTTGCTGCTTGTAGATAGCTGGAAAGAAGTGTAGAAGGAATGTAGGAAGAGATAGTGGACTGAAAAAGATGAAAAATGACTGATAAAAACTCCTCTTGCAGATAATGGCAGAACCATAGAAAGAGGAGAAGGAGACGGTCCTTGGTGCCCAGTTGCTTTTGGTTTGCCACACCATGGGTCTTGTTGTCCCTGAGCTGACCTTGAGGTTCACTCCAGAGCTCCAGGAAAGTGGTGATTGACAGACCCACAACTGCAGAAAACCATGTTGCTCCTAAGCCTGCATAACAATGGTAAACTGTATGTTTAGTAGGTATCCTCAGTGTCTTTCTCTTCCTCCCATGCTTCTGTCTCAGACACTTTTCCCATCCTCTTGTGCTTTCCAATGACAGGTATTTGAGCAAACATGCAGGAGAATGAAAGAATGCACTTGCCACACCCCCCAGCATCAGCTCACTACTACAGGGTACCGTAGTTGTGCAGCCTTTGCAGTGGACATTTCAGGCTGTCCCATGAACAGGGTGTCTCACTTGCA
Organism: Acanthamoeba sp. SK_2022b; assembly: GCA_027943245.1. Classification (NCBI taxonomy): domain Eukaryota; phylum Discosea; order Longamoebia; family Acanthamoebidae; genus Acanthamoeba; species Acanthamoeba sp. SK_2022b. The sequence goes on from JANDJZ010000297.1 coordinate 20,558, forward strand.
CCTGGCTTTTTATGCTGACAACAATGTGTACAGTTGTGCAGTTTGTGATGTGTGTTGTGCAGGTTGGGATGCAGCATGTACCAACTGAGTGTCTTGGCCTGGTTGCTGTTGGTGTGTGGGCGATCAGAGTGGTCAGCATGCGTATGTTTGCCATGTGGGCAATCAGAGCAGTCAGCATGTGAGCAGTTGGGGTGGTTGGTGTGTAAGTGGTTGGAGTGTGGGCAGTTGGGGTGGTTGGGGTGTGGGCAGTTGGGGTGTGGGCAGTCAGGGTGTGGGCAGTTGGGGTGTGGGTGGTTGGGGTGTGGGTGGGTGGAGTGTGGCCTGATGGTGTGTGGCCAGTTGTGTGGGTGAGAGCATGGCCAATTGGTGAGTAGGTCAGAACCTGGGTGAGGGCAGTTGGTGTGTGAGTGGCAGGCACGAGGGCAGTTGGTGCAAAGGAGGATGTGAGTGCACTCAGTGGGAGTGTGATGGTGTTCAGTAGGCATGTAAGTTCATCTGGGAATTGATGAAGAACTTGGACAGAGCCAGTGAAATTGTGGCCTCCAGCTCCTTTGTGGAGACTTGGAGCTTACAGAGCTGGCACTGGACTGGGTGCTTATTGTCCTTCTTCTGCTTCTTGTGTTGCTGCATTTGCAGCAGACCACTCGTGTGCTGCACTGTACATAGTTGTGCTTGGCAAGTTTCCCCTGAACCTTCTTAGAAGTGCAACTTTTGCTTAACTTGACAATTAACATACACCAGGTTTTATCCAAACACCACAACAAAAACCATCTTGTCCCCAGTTTTTTCTGAGGACAACTCAGCTGCACCACAGGGTTTGCTTTTTCCAGCTGACAGCACCCCCCCTGTGGCATCTTGTGCTTGGTGAGGTGTCATGGTGTTATGTAGTCTCTTCATGCTGTGGTCCTGGCTAGGCAGGCTCTGATAAATGATCATGAGTCTTAGTCATTCACATACAGTTGGAGAAAGATGTGAGGTGCCTCTTCCCTCCACACTACCCTGCATGATTGGGTACAAGATCATAAATATATGCAGCACATAGCTATTCACTATCAGGTATGGGTGCATTGTGGTTATCAGACAGAGAATTGGTGGTGGGGGCAGCATCCCATGCATGTTAGCTCTACTCAGCTCAATTTGACCTGGGTAACTACTTTGACTACTACTTTGAGTAGATGGTGCGGACCAGGTATCTTTTAGCGCTGCGTTGGGCCATTTGGGTACGAAAACCCCAAACAATAAAATACAAAAAAAATCATCAAGGCAAATAGAGGGAAAAGGCAGTGGTTAGCCCAAAGCAGATGAGAGCTCCATCGTTGATGATCAGCTGATCATCGAATTCGTCGTAGAAGATGTGGACGGCGGGCATCTTTGAGGCAGCCCTTGTAACCATTGGCCTCTTCGTTTTGCGAGCCCTCGCCAAAGCGTGGGGGCTCACCTGGCACGCCAATTCGCATCTCCAGGTGGTACTCTGCCTCGTGGTGTTTGCGCCTCTCTTCGGTACCTGGTGGTTCATCACCAAACGTCAAGCAACCCCAAAGTTGGCGGGGCCCAGTAATGAAACTCTCTCCGCTAGCCGAGGCGATTACAACGACAGCGACGATTACAACACCGATGGAGATGAAGATGGTGAATTAGAGGGGGAGGAGGAGAACGACGACGAAAGCAGCCACCACTACTCCGCGTTCCAGGGCGACTCAGAAACGCGAGACCTCGGGTGGCCGCGGCGTCAGCTAAAAGCCGAACAACGCCGTCACGCCAGCACGAACGACAGTGGTGTCTACTCGTACCGGGAACTGTCTCGCGACGAGATAGAACTCGATGAGAAGGAGCCCCTTTCTTATGGTTCGTCCGAGTCTCTTGCGGCGACTTGCTTTCTGGGTCTCAAAGCCCTTGCCTTGAGCGCCAGGCGGGTTATCTGCCCGGGCACCAGCGATAGCCTGCTGCCTTCTCTCACGTCGTCGTGGTGCATCCCCCCCCCCACTGACAGGTGCATTCAGCGTCGTGTATCGAGGCCGATGGCGTGGTGTGGAGTGCGCCGTGAAGCAGCTCAGCGTGCCGACCGTGGACCTGAAGGCCAAAGAGGAGTTTCGCAAGGAGGCCTCGCTCATGCAGTGCGCTTCGCCCCCCCCCCCAACCGCACCAACAACGTGTTGTCCTCCTCTGCGAGCTCCCTTTTTCTCGTGGTCACACCTGACACCAGGTACTCAACAGGGAACTGGGCCACCACCCCAATATCGTGACCTTTTTCGGCGCCGTGACAACGGGCCACTGTATGTGGCTCGTGGCCGAGTTCCACAAGATGGGCTCTATACACGAGTTCTACCACCGGTACAAGCGGAAGATGAGCGCCGCTTCTGGCGGAACCCGCCGTTGTGGCGACAGTGACGTCCGGAGTGACAGCGCTCCCACCATTCCGTTGGAGTTGCTGGTGAAGCTGGCGGCCGATGCATCGTTAGGTATCCTGCATCTACATAGGGAAAGCGTGATTCACCGAGGTACAACCGGCTACGCTGCTTCTCCGTTGGCAAAGACGACTGACTCCAATTTCGTGCTGGCTCGCAGACATCGCAGCGCGGAACGTGCTAGTTGGGGGGTCGTTCAAGTCCGGGTTTCGGGCCGTCATCACTGATTTTGGCCTGAGCAGAGTGAAGACCAACGCGGGAACCACAGTGAGCAACATCGGTCCTGTGAAGTGGATGGCTCCCGGTATACACTCACTCCCCCCCCTTGTTGTCTTGATCGCAGTGATGCTAATGGCCATGCGCTGTCTTCTCCTCCTCCCCCATTTCCTTTCATTCGTGACGTTTTCAGAGGCCATCGTGGACAAGGCCTACTCGGAGGCTTCGGACGCCTGGTCCTTTGGAGTGCTGCTGTGGGAAATGGTGACGGGCCGGGTGCCATGGGAGGAGGAGGATGCCCTCCAGGTGGCGATGAAGGTTGGGAAGGAAGGACAAACACTGTCGGTGCCTCATGGGTGCGACGAAGTGCTTGCCGAGATCATGGTCAATTGTTGGCAACAGGACCCCGCTCGAAGGTAGGCAGTAATTCCACTTTTTCACTCTGATTACACCGCTTTTCGCTAATGCTCTCTCTCCCCCCCCCCAACGCTTCCATCGCTACGAACCAGGCCTACCTTCGCCGAGATGCACTCGCGGCTGCAGACCCACTATGAAGAGCTCAAGGATGAGGCTGTGGCACGAAGGAGCCGACAAACATCGCGCTTGGGAAGGGGACAACAGCGAAATCACAAGCACGGCGAGAGGGACAACAGCGAAGAAGGATTCGAAAATCATCAGGCCAGCAATAGAGAGAGCAGTGGGGAGGAGGACGACGACGACGACGAAGACGAAGGAAGTGATTGGGAGGGATCTGCCATTGCTCAGGCAGCTGACGATTACCGGATACGCGACCTCTCCACAGTTGATGCTGCTACTACTGCTGCCACCCTTGGCTCTCCTCGTCGCCGTCGGGGGTTACCGCAACCACAAGGCGAGGCGTGGGTGGGGTGAGGTGGGGCCTCCAATGGCCCCAGCGCGCCCTTTGGCACAAGAGAAGCAAATATATAAACTGCCGAGGAAAAGGAAGGAAATAGCCAGGGCGGGGGAAGCGATTGATTGCAGACAGACAAGAGATCTCTTTCGCTGCGGTGGGAAACCCTCGCGAGGAACAACATCACGCGATGAAACGTAAGCAGGGCACACCAGCACCAGCGGTAGTAGTGCCTCCTGCGGCAGCGGCCGTGAAGGTGGACGTGTATGATCAGAATGCTGTGAAGCAGCTGCTTGATGACGTGATTATGACCTACGCGCTAGAGACACGGGGGCTCGACGAAGATCTCACTTTCTCCAACTACAAGCTCGTGCTCGGCGGCCTATCGTGTCTGGTGGCGATCGCCTCTCACGCCTACCCTGAGCCCTTCCCCGAGAATGCGTGGGTGCTCAAGGTGTGCGTGGTGAGCTACATCGTGCTCAGCGTGCTCCTCCAGTACGTGGCCTTCTACATGGAGGGCAATACGATCCTCACCACACGACCCACCCAACGAGGCAAGAAGCTCATCAAGCCCCTCAACGTCCAGACCCGCTTCCCCAAATGTGAGGAGAACTTCACCATCCTGGTCACCACCAACCAGGGCAAGTCTGTCTCGCATTCTGTCTCCTCCTCTGTTGGCCGATGGTTCCAGCCCGATGGAACCTTCGTTCGCGAGACCTTTATCTCTGACCTCGATCAGCTTTTCACGGCAGTTGAGGACAGTGACTGATACACACACCCAAAATCTATTTCTCTGTATCCAACCTTGTGAGCACCTCCCCCCCTCTGCATCTCCTTTTGCACTCTCTCCCTGGCCAGGCGCCTGCCACGCGCGGAGGTCGGCCGTTGTCCAGGGCTGCGCGGCTTTTGTGCAACGCGGCCGCAAAATGAAGGGAACCAAGCGGGGAGCGTGGCTTCATTGTCGTAACCCGCGGCACCGCGCCTCACCGTCTCCGCGACCCTGTACCATAAAGACACCCCTCTTGGGCCAAAGACCGGAGAGCGTGTGCGCTTGTACGCTAGAAAGAAGGAAGAGAGAGAGAGAGAGATATGGACGAAGAACCCACGCAGGCCACACCAAAGACGAGCTCTCTAGCTTCGGAGACAGCAGGGGGGTGCCCTGGTGTGCCTTCGCCCACTACCGGACAGCAGCAAGGCTTCTCAGTGCCGGACTTCCTCTCCACGTCTGGCCTGCTCGACACTCGGGCGGCTTCCTCCTCCTCCTCCTCCGAAGAAGGCAGCGAGGACAGCTGTTTGCGAGTGGTCTACCTCGCCCAAGGCTGGCTCGACGCCCAGAACGTCCACTATGCCCTCATCACAGGTTTGCCCTTATCCCCCCACACAGCCCTCCTCGCGTTCCTGTCGCTTTCGTTCTCTCCCCCCCCATCTGCCCTTGGGCAAATCTCCCGCTCCTCACCCTTATCCTTTGCCTGGTGGTGCGCCTTCTATTTTGAAATGGCGATATAGACCGTTCTGAGCTGTTCACCTGGGGCAGGTTCGCTTCCTTTCTCCTTCTCCGCCAGCGGCAGCAGTGGAAACGTTTGACCTTCGGTCCTCCTCTTTCTCCTTTCTTTGTGCTGGCTTCTGTTCCGCAGCGGAGCGTTTGGGCGACTGGGTCACGGAAACACGGACGACCAAGCGCTCCCGCGGGCTGTGGCAGCCTTGGCCAAACAGCGCGTGCGCTGGGTAGCGTGTGGCTGGGACACGACCGCCGCCGTCACAGGTACATGAAACCTTGGGGGAAGCTTACCGCGTCTTCTCTTCCTCGATATCAGGACGCTCACCTGCCCAATCACGAATTCGTTGTTGTTGTTGTTGTTGTTGTGTGTGTGTGTGTGTGTGTGTGTGTGTGTGTGTGTGTGTGTGTGTGTGTGTGTGTGTGTGTGTGTGTGTGTGTGTGAAGAGCGTGGCGAGCTGTATCTGTGGGGCAGCGGCGAGGGCATCCCTCGACTGGTGTCGTTCCCCGGAGAAGGCGTTTTACGGGTGGCCAAGGTCTGCTTGGGCGAAGCCCACGCTGCAGTTCTGTCCGGTACCTTCTAAGCCGCTTCTCTCTCTCTCTCTCTCTCTCCATCTTGTCCCTCTCGTTTGGTCTCCTCTTTGCGTGGTGTATGAGATACTGGCAGCAGCCTTGACTCAGTTCTCTGCTGTGGCATTAGAGCGTGGTGACGTGTACACTTTCGGAGCGTTCGCTCACGGGCGTAAGACCAAGCGGGTGGCGCAGCGAAGGCAGCGAGGTCACAAGGGCTGGGCACGGGATCCCCAGCCGCGCATCGTGTACAACCTGCCCAGCGGCCAGACCAAGAACATCGCCTGCGGCTCACATCACATCCTCGCCCTCACGGCCGACGGCAAGGTCTATTCGTGGGGTGACGGCTCGTGGGGCAAGCTTGGCCACGGCTCCGAGACCGAAGAATGGCTACCTCGACCCATCGAAGCCCTCGAGTGCGCGGCCCTCTCCTATCCGAGTCCTGAGCCACAGACGTCTCTTTCGTTAGTTTATTGGAACACTGAAAACTCTTCGCCAACACCAGAGGCCAGGCCGTGGTGCAGATCGACGCGGGTGACGACCACTCGGCATTCCTTACCACCGACGGCACGGTGTGGACCTGCGGCTGTCCTAATGATGGTCGACTGGGGTTGAGCGAAGAAACGATCAAGGTACTTCTTTTATAAAAATTCTTAAGAAACTCGTAAAAAAGCCCTAAATGGTCCCGCACCACAGGAGCACCAGGAGGAGTTTGCCGCTGAGGCGACCAAAAAAGATGCCGCCGTCCTCGTGCCCTCGGCAGTGGGTGGCCCGCTCGCCCCTCGCCAAGTGGTGGCCATATATGCGGGGGCTGCCTTCACCCTCTGCCGCACTCTCAGCAAGGATGTCTTCTACTTTGGCAAACCCGACTGTATCCTCCCCTCCCACTGTTCGCGTCTCGCGTGCCATCTCTGCATGTTTGCTTTCGTGCTCACCCCTTCATGTCCTCCTGCCACCAGTTGACGATACCCTTGGTGTGGCTCACTCGCCCACGGTTTTGACTATAGAATCGTACCCCCTGTCAGCAATGGCCAGCCGCGCCTACCGCTGCATGAATATCGTACTCTCCCGCCCCTTCTTGTGTCGATATCTCTGCTCATGTATCTGCCATTTTCTCCCTCCCCACCTCTCTTGTGCCTGCGCGCAGAAGCTACCCAACGGTGATGAGGAGAAGATGGAGTTCACCCACATCGTTGTGGTAAGCCCTCCCCATCCGTCAGTCTGCTGTTTCCTTTTGATCGCGGTTTCTTGGTTTCTTGCGATCTCCTCCTTCTCACTGCCGCTTTTCAATAGAACGACGACGAGAAGGCCGCGTCCTTCATCCAGAAGCAGAAGCACTCTACGCAGGTCCGCCATCTCCGTTCGACGCCGCGTCGAGGCTCGTTCCCTGAGATAGGTATGACAGCACGCCCCCCCCCCCGATCAAAGGCCAAATCGACAACAAACGTTTCTCCCTCCCGCTCTTTCTATGCTGATGTTTCCTGGGCGGGTGTGGTGGGGGAAGCAGGTCAAATAGCGAAGGTGAAGGGCATCTGGGATAAGAGGGGCAAGACGCTGAACGAACACGATGTAGAGGCCCTGCGCCACGCCGTGGTCAACAAAAAGAACAACGGAACCCGCACCAAGTCCCACATCTCGCGTCGCATTAGCGACAGCCAGCTGCAACTGGGCGACGAGGAGATGGTGGGTCACAACAGCCCCGACCAGGAGGCCTCGCCCGCCTCTCCCACGCTATCGCCCCAACTCGAGTCGAACGCCCGAGAGCCCTTGGGCTCCGATGACGACTTCAAACCTTTGGTTTCCGTAGATTCTACTGTTGCCGCCGCTGCCGCCGCAGCTCCATCTTCCACCGAAGAGGACAATGCCGTCCACTGCGCACAGCCCGAGAGCGGCGAGGTGGCGGGCGAGGCCAATGTCGATCTTCGTGAACCTGAGAGCGCCGGAAAGGATGACCTCGCGGAAGACTCCCTGGCAGAGCCGATGCCACCGCTCTTGGACGAAGAGGGTGCGAAGCCTCTCCTCGAAGACCAGCAGCCCTCCGCGCCAGAGGAGGTCCAACCGCAGGTGCCGCACGCGGAATCAAGTGACAAGCTGGAAGACGACACCGGCGGCGAGCTCAGCGAAGGCGATGATGAAGAAGACATTCGAGGGGAGACTCCGCGCCAGCGACCAGTGGACGACTCGCACGCGCCAAAGGCGGGCAATGCGTTGGTTAAGGAAAAGGATGAGGCCGGAGCTGACGAAGATGAGAGCGAGACCGAAGGTGAGGATGACGAAGACATTCGGCTGGAGACCCCCCGCGCCGTCGATGGCCTTGCCGAGCCTTCACGCCTCGAGCAGGGCAGTGGCACCAAGCAGGGCGTCAGCGGCTACACAGAAGATGAGGAGAACGAGGAGAAGCACGCTCTTACCGAGGGCGAGGATGAGGAGGACATCCGCGGGGAGGCGCTCACACCGAGGGAGGTCAGCAAGCTGCCGCTCGAGGCCGTGGCGAAGCACGGCGAGGGAGAGGAGAACAGCGGCGATGACCAGCCGACGGACGGAGAGGACGAGGAAGACATTCGAGGCGAGACGCCCCGAGGGAAGGAGAGCGGGGAGAGCGTCGACCAAGTGGTCAAGGGGACCAGCTTCAGCGGCAGCACGATCAGTAGAGTGAGCGATGACGAGGAGGATACGCTGAGCGAGGGCGACGACGAGCAGGACATTCGAGGGGAGGACGACGAACCCCTCTGGGTTGACGTGCACCTGGCTGCCGTTGCGCAGATGGAGAAAAGCACGAAGAAGGAGGAGAAGAAAAAGAAGAAGGACGAGACCAAGAGGAAGTCGCTGAAGAAGTCCCCGAAGCCGGACGAAAACAAGCTCAGCAGCAGCAGCAGGGAACAGAAAAAGGACGAGGGCAACAGCGCTCGGAGGATCGTGCGTAACATCTCCCTCAAGCTCATTGGGAAGAGCGCCACCATCGAGCGCGATGCCCCGCCCAAGGAGAAGAGCAAGAAGAGCAAGAAGGCCAAGGGCACGATGGGGAAGAAGTCGCACACCCTCACGGCGTCCCCGCGCATTAGCCGAGAGCGACCGGACGACAGCGACGAGCCAAGGGGCAAATCTCAGACGACCAGCGGCGGCGGCAGCAATGACGCGCTTGCCGCCGTGAAGACCACTAGCGGGGCCCTGTCGAATGAGTTAATAGTTTCGGAGGGGGGAGAGGAAGCGGGCCAGTGGATGGCCGCCACCGCGAGCCCCGTCCGTCGGCGAAGCCGCGGGTTCCTCATGCGCAGCGGTCATGTGATCGAGGCTGGCAGCGAGAACGATGCCGACAGTGCCGTCGCCACGGTCAACGGCAGCAAGATGGAACTGAGGAAGAGTCGGGAGAAGCTGTCCATTCGACGGAGCGTAAGCTGTGATGCTCCGCAGGACGGCGTGCAGACTCGGCAAAGCCAAGACATGGAGGAGCGACGCAGGAGCCGCGAGGTGGCGGAGAAGCGGGCCAGCAGGGAGGTCGACAACAACGTGGCGACCCTCAAGGATCGGCGGGCCAGCAATGGATTCGCCGAGAAGGCCATCGAGCGCCGGAGCAAGGAGCTGCACATACACGAGCTCGAGAAGGCCGCCGATCATGACAACAAGCCCGACGAGGCCCCTGAAGACGCGGCATCGGACAAGCAGGCCCCGGGGTCGCCTTTCAAGAAGTTCCATACCATCGGGCGGGCCCACCGCAGGCGTAACAAGACTATCAACTCGGGTGGTACGTGCCACTCATGTCACACCGCCGCCACATGCATTGGGTTGTGGCCATTCTGTCTCTTTCTCTCTAGGCTGACACTTGCACCACTCACTCAAACATGTGCGGAATTGTAGCGGTAAGCGACTCCATGGAAGCGGTGCCCACGAAGCAGAAGCGCTTCTCGATCAGCACCCCCTTCCACAGCTTCTCCTCCTCGGTTAACCGCACCCGCACGACCTTCACCAAGGGTAAGCGCCGTCCTCGACCCCGCTTCACGAAACTGCGCACGCCTCGTTGGCGCCAACCGCGTTAATACGGGGGTCGTGGGTGGTGTCGAGCAGAGGCGGCGCAGCTGAAGGAGTTTGAAAGGCGGCTGAAGAACATCAAGCCGGGTGCTACGGAGGAGAGGGCAGCGGTGCTGAAGGAGTGGGCCGATTTCCTTCTGGCACAGCACGCCACCAAGCAGCTCGAGAAGGACAAAAAGGCCGGCGCCAAGGACAGCCCCGCCGCGTCGCCTTCGCCCTCCCCCAAGAAAAGCCGTACGTGGAGGCCCATCTCCTCTCTGTCCAGTGTTCTCTGGTGGCCCTCGCCTCTCTCTTTCTCTATGTGTCATCATTTTCATGCGAACAGCCCATGCGTAGGGTGTATGTGTGCGTGAATCAATCAAAGACCAACCAACCAACCAACCAACCAACCAAACAAACAGGGTTTGGCACCCTCCGCCGGCGAAAGAACGAAGAAAAGGAGCAGGAAAAGGCTCCGCCCCCGACGGACGAGTCTGGCGAGGACGTCGCCGGCACCATCATAGGGAACGAAGAGATCCTCCTCAAGTACACGTCAATTCTGTGCTAAACGTCCCCCCCTTATGCGCACTCACCTTTGTACGTGTACAAGGCTCCAATCGGGGGAGACGATCAGGCTGGCCTACAAGGAGGCAAAAAGAGGTTGGGTGGAGGACCGCTCCTCGCCAGAGGTGTCTGTCTCCCCACCGCCCTCGCCTTCGCCCCCTGCGTCGCCTTCTGGTTCACCCCGCACACCCGGACGCACGCGGCTGGCACGGGTCCCTCTCTTTCGCACCCACTCCCTCTCCCTCAACTTCCTGCGAGGAGGGAGCGGCAGCGAGAAGAAGAGCGACCGAATCGATCGTAACGTTGGCGGCGGAGAGAGCGACAGCTGCACGGACACCGCCGGCTGTGGCAAGGGCAACCTGGCTCGGCAGAAGAGCGATGCACGGATTGGGGCGGGCGTGGTCGACCGACTGGCGAGGCTCGAAGAGGAGGAGTCCTTCTCGGATGTGTGGCGGCGCGAGAAGGAGCGACAGCTGGCTGAGGCCGAGGAGCGGAAGCGCAAGGCCGAGCGGAAGCAGCGCAAGAAGCAGAAGGAGAAGGAGTGGGCGCTCAAGGGCGAGGCCTCGGCGGAGCGCGAGCGATTCAAAGAGCGGCCGCAGAGTGTGCCAGAAGAGGAGCAGCACACTAGGCACTCGGAGTCAGACTACTCCTCTTCCGACCTCAAGCTTGAGTCTACACCTGATCCCGTCACCCACTCAATTGAACCCTGCGAACAGGAGGCATCGTGACGGCTGTGCTCAACCAAAGGCACGAAAGTCAGCGCAGAGGAGTCCGCGCTCATCTTTGGCATAATCCTTGGCGAAAGCTCAGCGCTCAGAGAATGCATCTCGTCATCCTTGCTGGCGTAAGGATTCATTGTTCCGACAAACGATCAACGTGAAATCAAGTATACTTTTTGGGGTCCTCCATCATCTGTGTCACATTGCCTAGTTTTGGTCAAGGGGCAGGGCAATATGCAGCAGACTAATGTCATGGAGCAAAAGCAACTCACTTCTTTTCTCAGAGGGTCTCAGCAAGCATCTGTTCTACAGGTTAATTCTCCAGGCCTACATGACACCCTCCTCACATCCATCACAGAGCATCCTTAATTTCTATCCAAAAACATCAATGTTGAAGAGATTGAATAGCCTTGTGTCACTTGTATAAATGTGGTTTACCATGACCCCACCCAAGAGTGCACAAGAAAAAAAATGAAAAACTGCTGCCTTCCCATCTCTTTTTATTGTGCCCCTGCCCCACCCTGCTCCACCCTGCCCTGCCCCACCTTATGCCTCTCTCATCTCTTGTGCCTCTTTGTGATATTTACAGAGCTGGGTAGTGGTGACATTGAGCTTTGGTGGCTGTCTCTGACCATTTGCAAACTGTCTATGTGCAGGCAGGGGTAGCCTTGTTGTGCAATGGGATGAGAGAAAACTGGTTCGTTGAAAAGAAATCGGCCATATTTATGCATCACAGCAGGTAAAGGGTTACACACAACCGCCTCTATTATCAAATGAGAGGTCCAGTCATCTTAAAATTGATTTTGATTTCAAGATTTAGCTCCTCAAGATATTTAACTCCAAATCTCCCATTTTGCAAAGATCAAATTACTTTTGGTGAAAAATGCTAACTCATTTTTTGGGCAAATCCATATATAATAAGTGCTTTTTATTGCATATCAAAAAATGTCAACTTATATATCCAGCATAATCCATGTTACAATGCATACTGTGGCCACTTCTCCAACAGAAACAACAAGTACCACTTAGGACTGCAAGGGCATTAAGGGTATTGAGTTGGCAGGAGATGGTGCCATGAAGTGCAAGCTGTTTTTTGAGATGTTTGGAGGTCACAGTAGTAATGGTGGTTTCAGAAAAGATGTTGTAGTTAGAAGCAGTCAACAAGGTCAGTCATCCAGCCCCCATCCCTTACTCAGTGATGAGCATTAAGATTTCATGAATTCAGCAGCAGCTATGGTGGCTGGTTACTGGTGAATGGTGCAAATCACAAACATACAACATTGACTGTCAGTGGCACTTTGAAGAAACATGACAGCTATCTAATGCTGCTGCTGCTTGCACACAGAACTCAATGGCTCTGCACTTTCTTCATCTCCTTCACCTCTTTATGCATGTGCAGGGTAGCGCTGCTTAGCACTGAACATTGATAACATGGCATCAAGGTTTTGCCAGTGCACGTCCTTCACCACACACGCTTGCTTGCAACCATAGTGTCCACATGTGCAGTGTTCATGCAGCTCCTCTTCACCACACATCACAACCTGCCATCTGGTCCTGTAAGCACATGTGGTGCTGATGGCCTTCTAAGGGTTTATGCTTGCCATACCATTGCATATGTGTATGCAATGCCCATGCACCTCTGTCACCACAAAAATGCCTGCCATCTGGTCATGTGTGGGCAGGTGATGTTGGAGGTCTTCTTGGCATTTCTCACTGCTCTACCATCACATATGCATATGTGATGCTCATGCACCACAAAAAAGCCTGCAATTTGGTCATGTGTGGGCATGTGATGTTGGAGGTCTTCATGACATTTGTGCTTGCTATACCATTGTGTATGCATACACATACACAATGCTCAAGCACCTTCTTTCCCATTATTACCCTCTATGTTGTCATGTTTGGGCATGTGTTGTGGGTGATCATGGTGCCATTTTGGCTTGGAATACCATCACAACAATTACAATTGTTACTTGGTGTAAAGCTGGTTAATTCACCAGATAGCACTGCATTCCTGGAAATGAGTGCACAAAAAAACGCCAGTCATTTTTGACCTCTCATTTAATAAGAGTGGAGATTATCTAAGGAATTTGATGAGCTGACTCTCAAGAGGAACCTCAAGGAGGTACGTCGTTGGTCCCTTTCCTGCATGCCACGTGTTCACCAACCCATCAAGCAACATTTCCTTTTTGTTGTATCACACAAACTGGTAGCTCAACTTCGATGATTGCACCAGTTTCAGCTGCAGAGTGGCAGAAGAACACACATGTTGCTTGCCACTGTTAATCCTCAAAACTCCCTTAATTGCTGTATCCATGCCGCATGCCGTCCTCGATGAGTTCCAGATGCTGCCTTCTGATATCGTCTTGCAGGCGTGCAGCTAGTCTACGCAGCTTGAACAGCTCGTCTTGTCTTTCGGTCACTTGGCAGCACATAACGAAGGCTGCGAGGCTCCCACTTGCTGCGATTCCCACCACTGCTATTGCAACGCTGCGCGCCGCTGCAGGAATGGCAGGTCCAGCAACCAGATAGGTCAAGGCGCCGAGCGCAGAAAATGCGGCACCTGTCATGGTAGCGTTGATGCCAAGCCGCGCTTTAGCATCACACTGTTCATGCAGAGCCCTGATCTCCTCGATGATGCACGTCAGGGCTCTGGCCGTGGGCTCCGCTTGGTGCACAAACTCATCCACGCGCTCTCTCCAGCACTCAGCGCACATCCTGCCGTTTGAACTCGCTCCTTCTGCTTGGTTGAGTCTTCTTCTTGGTGTACTTGCACAGTGTTCGAGCGAAGTCAGCCAACACCTGGCAACGTGGGACTGTGAGGTAACAGGTTCGGTCGAACCAGGCGTTAATCATTGGTGTCGGGCCTTCTGGAAACAGCATGATGAACTGAAGCCCACACCATCACAAAACCACCACAACATCAGCAAGTTGGCACATACAGCCCAGCTCAGCCTCTTCAAGATGGCCACTCTGTTTTGGCCCTGGTTCCTATAACCATGTTTGGTTGGTTGTAGACATAAAAGCCACAACGTTGAGCCAGGCCGAGCAGTTGAACATGGTGGCCTAATTATTCTTTTTAGTGTTGGCCGCGGCTGCTGGGGCGGAGGAGGCGTCATCGCTGGCGCCCTGCGAAGGGGGAACCTCGTCCTCGCCGCTCTGCCCGAACTCATTGACGCGAGTCTTGTCAACGGGGTAGATCCAGCGCTGGTACAGGAAGATGAAGAAGATGATATCTGCAAGCAAGAGCTTGAGGTGAGTTGCTCCAACATACGCGGGGCGCTCAGAACACAAGAGGAGCGAACCATCGCGGAAGCATGCTACTCGGTGGAGAGTGGGCATGCGGATAATGAACGCAAAGAGGTCGTCCACGAAAGTGTTGAGCGCCTTGTACACGAAGGTCTTCCACGGCATGTGAGCCACGCTCTTCAGCTTGTAATTGATGAACAGCTGAGGTGTCATCATCACGAACCCTGCGGAGAATGCAATCCATCGCGCCCGTGCGCGTCGCGTCCGCGGTAAGCGGTTAGGCGCTGGCATCGAATAGGCCATTGTCAGAGCAGTCCACACATACCAAACGTGTAGATGCAACCCGTGAGAGAGTTGAGAACCCACGAATACCAGCTCTTGTGTGTGTCGTAGGCCAGCGAATAGATGGCATAGCCCACAACTAGCACGTACAGCACATACGATAGGTACTTAAACGCTACCACATCCTGGGTGATATGAGGGAGGATAGATCAGTGCTCTCGGCGCACTCAAGAGTGATGACGGCGTATGTGTGACAGGCGTACGAGCTCCTTGGTCCGAGCGGAGTAGGTGGCTCTGTCCTTGAAGCTTATGCTGGGCATACGGCCATTGGGCCACACCACCTTCACCTGCGGTGGTTTGGAGCCAGCGACACATAAGCGACCGAGATGAGTTTGTGCGATGGCAAAAAATGGAGAAGGAGAGAGGCTAACCTCCACAGCCTTGGTGATCTTCCAGGCCTCAATCAGGAGGCCGACAGAGGCGGAGATAAGAATAATCCAGCTCGTGTCGTTATCGAACAAGTAGAGCAGAATAATGAGCTGCGTGATGCAGTTCACGAAGATCGTGCGCACAGAGAGTCCCTCCAGGTTCTTCTTCTCCTTCCAGAACGAAATATCTGCCAAAGGGTGCGGCAAGGTGAGACCCTCATCACACGCACACGGCAGGCCTCGCCAAGGTGAAGGGCGGAACCGTTTTTGAAGGCGAGGAAGTCGAACACCGAGTGAAGTATGGACACGGCGAATGTGAGCGCCAGGAGCCAGGGGTTGGTATCCACCAACATCCTCTGGATACGCGGGCCGCCAAGAAAACAAACCAAAAAAAAAAAAAAAAAAAACAGGGGTCAGGTGTCTGCATGGGGACAACGGGGGAGGGTGAGCGTTGGAGGGCACCTTGATCTCATCGCTCTCGCCCTCCGCGGCACTGCCCCAGCTCTCCTGCATCTTGAAGGAGTGCTGCATCTGGACCATCATTTGCCACTTCCACATGGAAAGCGTGTTGTACTCGAGGCGGAGGGGCAGCTCCGGCGTGGTCTCGTTGATGGGGTAGAGGTGCTCGCGGAAGATCCAGAACTCGTTGATGAACAACGTAGGATGGTAGCTGCCAGCCGCATCGAAGCTCATCACTGGAGTCCACGAGGCATCAGATCATCGCGTTGCATGAGAGATTGAAAGGAATGGAGATGAGGTGTCATCGTGAGAGCGGGTCACGCACGCTCTTCCATCTGAGGAGGGATGCCGCCTCTCGGGTAGACCGTGAAGTCGTGAACCAGGTTGAGAGTCATGTTGGGCTTCCAGAACGAGATGAGCACTTCACTATCCTTGGCTGCTTGCTGTTGTCGGGCAGAGCGCCACCACAGTGATGGCGCCAAAACAGGGTCAGCGCCGCGAGCGTTGAGACGCGCACCACAGGTCAAGAGAGAAGAGGTGAGGCGAACCAGGGCCAGCATCTCCGGGTCGTCCTCGAGCTCGCCAGAGATGAGGTTCTTGCGACCCTTGAGCTTGGGCTTGGGAAGATAGGTGTTCAGGCCTGGTACGCAAGACGAGCCACGTGAGGGTAGACACCGTTGCGTAACAGCAGCAGGTGCGTGTTAGTGTGTATGTGTGTTTGAGAGAGAGAGAGAGAGAGAGGCGTACGATGGCGCTTGTAGAGAAGAGCAGACTTTTTGTAGTGCTCCGACGAGGGGTCGGGTGAGTGGTCGCCCTTGATGAGGTAGATGTGCGCCCATAAGGTGGCGTTGTTCATCACCGCCTGTGCGCAGCAAGGTGAGCGGTGGCAACGAGCGGCTGGCAGTGCGGGAGGAGGAACGAACCGGAGAGGCTTTGACAAGCACGTCCTTGACTCGTTCGTTTTCTGGTCGCCAGTCGTAGAAGAGCTGGTCCTCGGACCAGAGTAAAGAGCCAGGGTCCATGAACTCGTCGGGCGTCATCTCCTCATTTTCTGACTGGAAAACGCGGAGCTGCATGCGCTCGCCACCGTGCCAGAGAGGGCGATGGGGCGGGAGGGCTTTGCCGGTGCCGGGATCGGTGACTTGTTTGTTGCCACCGAAGAGGTAGCTGAAGATGAAGTACATCACCAAAAGCTGAACGATCACTCCTCGCCACGAAAATCCCTGCTGCCCTTGTCCATTGCCTGCAGGCTGTCCCTGTGCAGCTGCTCCGCCTTGCATTGCTCTTGGATGAGATGAGATGCTGCGAAGCGAATCGAGATGAGCCAGAACGAAACGAGATCGGAAATAAAGAAATTTGTGAGTGCTGACGTGTCACGGAGCACGCTGGCGGAGTTTGGATCCGGAAAATAAGAAGCCACGAGGTTAGGTGAAGAAGAAGGCAGTGGAGAAAAATTTGCTGGGCTGCATTCGGCCAGAGAGAAAACATCACACATCCACCACGTAAAGATGCTGAAGCTCAGGAAGATGCAGCAGGAGAAAGAGGCGGCGGCAGCAGCTGCCGCAGCCGCTAAGTCAGAAGCTGCGCCCGCGGCCGAAGGAACGACAACGACAGGAGAAGCCAGTGGTGCTGGTGCTAGTGGTTCGGCGCCCGGGGGCTATGTGCTCAAGAAGACTAACTCCAAGGAGCTCCTCGGCGTGAGGAAGTCGAAGTCAAAGGAAAATGTAATGTCCCTTCGATCGAACACCAACCGCAAGAAGGAGAAGACGAAGGCCGTAGAGCTCCGAGTCCACAAAGGTATGTACTAGGTCACACATTTATTATTATTATTTGCCCCCCCCCCCCTCATAATCGAATTCGTTGTAATCCAGCGTTCTTATCGCTATTTTTGCTTGCGCAGATGTTGCTGAGATTGACAACATTCCCGGCTGTGAGGTGGATTTCCCCGATCCCAACAACCTGATGGTGTTCTTCGTCAACGTCACGCCAAGTGATGGCCTCTACACGGGTGCTACGTTCAAGTTCCAAGTGACTATTCCTCCCTCCTACCCCTATGACCCTCCTAAGGTGGAGTGCCAGACTCTAGTCTACCACCCCAACATTGATTGGGAGGGCCACGTCTGCCTCAACATCCTTCGCGCTGACTGGATGCCCGTCCTCAACCTCGGCTCTGTCCTCTTCGGCCTTGTTACTCTTTTCCTCGTACGCTCTCTCCCTCCGCCCTCGAGCTGTGCGTTTGCGATCATACGCTGCTACGCCATGCCCACCTGACGTGATGTGTGGTGCTGGTTAGGAGCCCAACCCGGATGATCCTCTCAACAAGGAAGCGGCGCAGCTGATGATCGACAGGCCAAGCGAGTTCGAGAGCAACGTCAGGCGCACTCTGCAGGGCGGTTACTTTATGAACAGGCAGTTCCCCAAGCTCAAGTAAGCTTGGCGAAGCACAACAACACATAAACACCCACAGGCAAAGAACGAACACAAGGGCTCTTGCGTTCAGGATTGGCCTGTGTGCGCTTGGGTGGGACACACCAGGCGCCTTTTTGTAATGGTAAAAATGGTTCTTTATTTCTTTTCTTTTTTTTGCTCGCGAGAAACAAAAGCGTTGGGTGATCATTTTGCCGTAGAAGATGGAGCTGGAGAGGTACCACGACATTGCCACTAGTCTCGGCCCGGATCTGTTCGCCAAGGTGCAGGCGGCCAAGGTCTTGGTCGTTGGGGCGGGAGGAATCGGATGCGAATTGTTAAAAAATTTGGTCATGATGGGCTTTGTTGACATTGAGACCGTACTTCCTCCTCCCCCTCTGACCTGACGGCTTAACATTGATTGGAGCGCCTGGGCTAACGGTTTTAGTGTTATACGTGTTCATAGATTGATTTGGATACGATTGATGTGAGCAACCTCAACCGCCAGTTCCTCTTCCAAAGGCGTCACATCGGCTTGTCCAAAGCAGAGGTGCGCTCCTTTCACTTGCACACTTGAAGTGGGCTCTGTACAGCCCCTGTACAGACGGTCAAGGACTTGCCGTTAACGCTCACACACGTGCACATACGCAGGTGGCAAGAGAGTCTGCGCTCAACTTCAATCCCCACGCAAAGATTGTAGCCCACCACGGCAACATCAAAACGAACGAATACGGTCCTGAATACTTCAAGCAGTTCACCCTCGTGATGAACGCCTTGGACAACCTCGGTCCGCATCCCCTTCCCTCTGCGCCCTCTCTCGCCTTTCGGGCACACTGCTCATGCTCTTTCTGGACCGCAGATGCACGCCGCCACGTCAACCGAATGTGCCTCGCGGCGGACGTCCCTCTCATCGAGAGCGGCACGGAGGGTTACCTGGGTCAGGTCACCGTCATTAAAAAGGTTCGGCTCCGCCCTCGGCCCTGGTTTGGATCGGTGCACCAGCTGCTCACGCACTCGTCGACTACTGCCTGGCCTCGCGTCGCTCGAACAGGAAACGACCGAGTGCTTCGACTGCGTGCCTCGACCGACGCCCAAGACCTTCGCCGTATGCACCATCCGCAGCAGCCCTTCCAAGCCCATCCATTGCGTCGTTTGGGCGAAACGACTCTTTAGGTATTCGTCTTCCCCCCCCCCTCCAATTCGCCATCTTCAAGATAGTTCTCCATCGTCTAGCCTAAGCATTGGCGATTACACGCCCGCCTGATCCTCTCCTCTTTGATTTCCTATTGCGCATCTTCTCACACCTTCTCCTCTTCCTGTACGCCCTTCTCTCTTCGGGTTCTGTCAGCCAAATGTTCGCCAAAGCAGAGGAGGACGACGCCGTGACCGACCTCAACGAGGGCGAACTGCTCAAGGGCCCAGAGGGCTCCGAGGAGACTCATGCCGAGGAGTCTGATCTGGCCATGCTGCGGCACACGAGGGAACAGCTCAAGGAGCGCCTTCAGACCGTCCAGGAAGCCCACGGCCCTGCCCGCTGGCTGTTCGATAAGGCAATTGTTACCCCCCCCCCCTCAAATCACTATGCCCATCGCTTCAAGAGCAAGCGCTCACAACGCGCGCACCCCACCGACGAAACACATAGGTGTTTCACGCCGACCTCGAACTGCTCTCGATCGTCGATCAGATCAAGCGCAAGCGGCAGCCCAAATCCGGACCCAGCGAAACCAAGCCCCCGCAGCCCATTCACTATGACGAGACTATTAACGCTATCGTACCTCCTCCTCCACCTCCTCTCCCTACTCGCCAAGAGATCTCACGCTCTGAAATTCTCCAGGAGACAAGCGGAGAGGGTAGCGGCAGCAGCTTGATCAAGGACCAAAGAGTTTGGACGCTCAAGGAGAACGCACAGGTCTTCATCAACAGGTAACCTGGCCTCTTTTTAATCCGCGGTCACGTTGTATTTTATTTTTATTTATTTTACCGATGTCGCCTGACTATGATTAATTCTCAGCGCCACGAGCCTGTACGAGAGGATCAAGAAGGTAGAGTCGGTGTCGTTTGATAAGGACGACGTGGACGCGATGGATTTCGTAACGAGCGCCTCCAATCTCCGATCCCACGCCTTTGGCATCACCAAGCAAAGCCGCTTCGACACCAAAGGTCTGTAGCCGCATCTTCCCTCTCTTTATCAACGCGCCGAACGCGACTCCGCAGAGAGCACTTACCCTCTCCCTTGCCCACTCACTTGGCCACACGCACAGCGATGGCGGGCAATATCATTCCGGCCATCGCTACCACGAATGCCGTCATCTCCGGTCTCATCGTGATGGAGGCCCTCAAGGTGATCGACGGGCGCGTGGATGACTGCCGTTCGTCCTACCTGCTGCGACGACCCTCGAGCAAGCGATTCCTTCTGCCGGCCCAGCTTGAGAGGCCCAACCCCAACTGCTACGTGTGCGGCTCGTCGTTCGTGCAGGTGGCCATCGACACCGAGAAGACGCTCCTCAAACACTTCATTGAGCAGGTCCTCCGTTCCCATTTCGGAATGCTCGAGCCCAGCATCATGATCGGTTTCGAGTACGTCCCCCCCCTCCTCTGAGCCTTCTGGGCAACAATAGCTGGGCGTTTGAAGGAACTACCGCTCGCATGCTGAAGCTGATGATGGACATGATGTGTGTTTATCGTCAGCTTAATCTACGAGTCGGGAGAGGACGCCATGGATTTCCACCAGCAGCTCGACAAGACCCTCAAGGATCTGCGGGTCACGCATAACACCGTTGTCAAGGTGGAGGACATCCTGCAGGACCTCGAGGTGGAGATCAGCGTCGTCCACAAGTGCGTCGTCGTGTCTCAGAACTCTTCCCGCCTTCCCGCTGACACGTGTGGCTGTGAATGTTGCAGGACTGACTTCGAGGAGGGCAAGAAGTTCGAAGTCCAGGGTAAGGCTTCGGCCAAGCCCCACCAACAGCAAGAAGAAGAGGCCACTGCCACACCGCAGCTGCCGCAGCAGGAAAGCGAAGACGACTTAATCGTGCTCTCGAGCGCGCCCGCTGGGACCGCGGTCAACACCAAGCGCAAGAGGGAGGAAGAAGAGGCGCCTATCCCGGCCAACGATAACACGACGGATCGCGTAAAGTCTGGCACGGAAGAAAGGAGCAAGAAGCGTCGAAGGGATGATGACGACGGTGTGGTCGTGGAGGAGGTGGTTCTCTCCTAGCAGGCAGCAAGAATGCGTGACCTTGGTCGTGCTTGGCCCACGCGTTTTTTTCTTTGCTTTGCTTCTTATTTCGGCCCAACACCAAACATGGCAGTGCGGCTACCTCTCCTCTTCTCCGCCCCAGAGGACGAACAGCGCGCCCAGCTGGAGGGCCTGTCGGAGGCACTCACGTACACGAAAGTCCACTCCTGCCTCCTGGCCGGCCCGGCTCGTTGGTGCCCCCCCCCCCTCTCGCTTTTTTGTTGAGCATTTTTGTTTGTCGGCTGACGCTCAGCGCTGTTTGCGTGCTTAGCGGCAAGACTTCCCTCCTTTTTCACTACGCGTACAACTACGCCGCTAGGCATCAGGAGGGTGTCTACTTCGTTGCACAACGCCACAAGCTGCAAAATCAGCTTCCCTTGCCGCCCTTGCACATTACCCAAGAGGCGGAAGTGCTGAAGCGAATAAAGATCAAGTACGGCCGTAGCTCCTCCTTGCTGCAGCAGCCTGGCAGACACTTACCTGGCGTGACGTGAAGGTATGTGGAGGACGACGAGAAGCTGTGCAGGTTTCTTGCAAGCCTGCATTTGCTACCTCGCTTGCCTCGGTTGCTCATCATCGACGACGTGAGCAGCTTCGTGGGCGATAAGGACCCCAAGCGCATCGCCAGGGTGATGGCGTTCATCAAGGAGGCCTCCACTTACGCTGCCTCCAAGACGTACGTGCACGTTAACCGTGGTGGCATTGACGGCTCCCTTGTTCACACAATTCAACGTTAACGTCGAGCCAGGAGTGACTTCGTGCTGATGACAAGCGACGTTGTCGACCTGGAGTCTAACCCACGAAGCTTGCAGCTGTGCCAGCGCTGGTTCGACATGACCTTGCTCGTTCGAGGTGGGTCCGCAGGCCATGGAGTTGTTGAGCGCGTACACGGCTCACGCCCTTTTCCCACGCAGGACCTCGCAATCCCTTGCAGCTTTCAGTTGAGAGCGTGCACGGGCAAGCTGACCCGAAAGGTGCCCTCATGTACTACGAACTTTCGCCCAGCTACGTCTACTACGTCAACACCGAGCTGGGTACAGCAGCGCAACAGCACCAACTTGAATAAATCTATTAGAAAAAGAACGAAGTCCAAATACAGGAGCGCAAAAAGATTGAGTTTATTATCACTGTACCGCGCAGCACACCGTGTTCCTCGTTCAAGTACAGACCGCCTTTTAGCGACCGTACTTCTGGAACTCCCAGTCACGGTTGTCTGATGGGCAAAAAAAAATCAGATGGGAGGGGGGGGGTTCGAATGGAATGGGAGGGTCTTTACCAAGGGGGCACACTTGTCTCGTCTTAAGCCAGCGACTGATGCAGTGGAAGTGGAAAGCGTGGTTGCACACACCCCAGGCGACTGTGCATTCCTCGCTCGTTGCCGAGGCTTGGTTGGCTTGGCACTCAATGCCTACGCACCGAAGATAAGAATATGATGCGAGTGCCAGAAAAGGGACAGATGAGAAAGAAAGAACGTACAAAGATCCATGATGTGGTTTCGGCAGATGGCACAGTTATCAACGACGATATCTGTTGTTGGTGAGCTCCAAGCGCCCAAGACCATCATGATGCAATTGCTGATTATGAAGGGGCAGACGCGTACCCCAGGCCCACAGAGCGACGGCGTTCCATTTCTTTACTTCGAACTTCTTGCCGCCAGAAGCTCCCTTCGCGGCTCCCTTGCCCACTGGCTTCTTCTTGGTGTCCTTCGTCGTCTCCTCCACCATCTCATTTCCCGCATCCTCTGTGTCCGACATGTTATTTTGGTGAAGGTCTCCTGTTCTCTCTCTGGATGGATCTGCTCTGCTTTTGCGCTCCCGAAAGATTAGTTTTTTTGCCACCAACGCCCATTTCACAGAACCGCGAGTTGTGAAAACCGACGGGCCTGCCACGTTTTTTCCCTCTTTTTCAAATTGGGTCGTTCACTCATCGGCGCGCTTCTTCTTAGGGGTGTCCACCTTCTCCTCGGTGGTCGTTTCGGTGTTGTCTGTGGCCTCTCCAACGTTGGCCTCGCCGTCGGCGCCCTCCGTCCGTTTTCGCTTGAGGCCCTTCATCTTCCTGGTCTGCATCTGACCGAGGTCCTGCCTCTCCTTGTGCACATTGATGACCGTGCCGAGGATGCTTTGCGTAACGTTCTTGACCTTCTTGTGCTTGAGCTCTCTCGGCTGTCGAAGGGCCTCCTTCATCAAGTCGTGCGCCGCGAAGCGAGTGCGTCTGATCGTCAGATCCATGGACGGTCCGATCTCCTCCAGCTCCACTCTCGGCAACTGGTGGAGACAGCTGGCGTCAATTCTTGGCGTCCCACCTTTGGCAACCACCGTAACACGCACGGGCAGAGGGGGGGGCGTGGTTACGTTCGTGCCGGACTTCTTCAGCTTGACGCTGTAGTGGCGGAAGTAGATCTTGCCCTCCACGGCAGTGCAGACAAACACGTGATCCAAGCCCAGGAGGCTGATTTGGTCAGTCACTTCTCCTCGGTAGAAATGTACGCCCGAAGTTAAGGACAAACGGTAGTTGGACCGAAGCGCATGCGCAAGCAGCACGCACGTAAGGGAAGAGAGGAAAGTGAAAGCAAAGGCGAACAGCAGCCACAGATGGGGTAAAGGATGGAAAGGATATCAAGCAGCAGATTGGCGAACTTCTTGTACTCCTCCTTCTGCTCGAACTCGGGGCCACGGAACACGAAGCATGGCTTGAAGCCCACCGCGTAGGAGAGGTTTCCCTGCATGAGACACCCAAGAGCATGTCAGCAGAGAGCGCGGCAACTCCTCCGTCTGGACACAAAGGGAACAGGTTGCAGTGCGAAAGGGAGCGCACCGGATACTGTTGGATGGACTTGAAGCTGGAAACCCCGAGTTCTATGAGGTCGAGCAACTGGTGATCGAAGAAGCGGCCGAGTATAAGGTTGTGGGGCCTCTTCTTCTGGTGTGAGCCGAACGCCATGAGGCTGCAATCGTTCTTGTTCGAGAAGAACTCGATGGAGCTCTGGTCTTCGAAGGGCCTTGTGTCGTTGCGTCTATGAAATTTGATTCCGTGGGGCTTCTTCAATGTGTACTGTAGCAACGAATGAGAAGAAAAACGGAAGGCGATTTAATCTTGGGTTTGGCGCAAATTAAATAAAATCTCAACTTGAATTTCCGGTGCAAACTCTTAAAGAGCCAACTGGCGTACCATGTCAGCAATAACCTGGTTGATGATTTCGCTTGTCTTGGGCCCGCGAAGAAACATCGCCGATTTCACATTCTCGTTCACCTTGGGCTCCCTCTTCAGCAGCGCACGTTCGATGCGCTTGTTCTTAGGCCTTCTTCCATTGATAATTCTGGTGGACATTGCTTGGGGATGAAGCAAGAGAGATGTGTCTATGGGCCGGAGGAGTGCAGTTGCGATGTGGCCACCGGCGCCCACGCCAGAAGAAAAGGAAGGAAACCGGAACGTCGACAACAACTCCATTTCCCGGGTGGGCTGGTCTAGGCTGGTTTGGCGTCGTTCGCCGGTTTTTAGCACCAAAGCTAGAGGGGACGGGAGCGTGAGTTTTCATCCAGAGCACACCCAGGCCTTCACGCAGCCTCCTCCTCTCCTTCTACTTGGTATTTCTCTTTATTATTGATCTGACACCGCGTGCCTCCTCTCTTGTAAACCCTCTGCACAAGCTTTCTCTGTCGTTCCTATTTTTTATTTTTATTTTTCTATTTGAAACAACACAGCCATGGAGGTACCAGCACATCCTTGCGCGGTTCATCGCGCATTTCAATCGTTATGCTCACTTCCATACTCACTCACCCCAACGACCATGCGCGCTCCTCTCGCCCGTAGAAACATTCGGACAGCCCGCAGATGCGAGGCACCAATCCGTTCGCGGATGGCGATTACGAGATGAAGGAAGTCGCCCACAAGAGCTCTCCGAAACCGATGCACAAGCAAACTTCCAATGGATCCTACCAGCTTCACCCCCAGGAGGAAGAGAACGAGCACGATCCCAATTTTGATTTACAGCTGGACGAGGATCCTCTCCAATTGCACTACGATCGTGAAAGAGAAGACGAGGAGGAAAAGGAGGAAGATGGAAACGACGATTTTGATGTCATCACCATTGAAGAAGGTGCGCTCCTCCCTCTCGTGTCCCCCTGTCATGCATGGCCTCGTCACGTTTCCAGACCTTCTCCTGATTACTGCGTGCAGGCAAGCACGGTGCGCATGGTGGACCCATGACGCCAGAGCAGGAGGCTCAGTACAGGAGCTGGGTGCGCTGGGCCATAGTCGTGTCGTGGACGTCGGTCGTCATCGACCTCGCGTTCGGCTTCATCTCCCTCTTTATTGCCATTGCAGGTGTTCCCCTTCGCCACACGCATGGATCGCCAACCCGTGTGCATGCGGGCTCTTAGCAGAATGGCTCACTTTCCTTGACCACCATCATTCTTTCTTCTCTCTCTCTCTCGCGTTGCTTGTGTGTGTTCTGGCAGACAAGAGCGTGGGTATTTTTGGGTTTTCGCTGGAGAACTTCTTGGATGTCGTGACTTCGCTCCTGATCATCTGGCGCTTCGGCGGGTTCAGCCGAGAGGAGCTGGTCGTAGGCGATCCCGTACGGCACCTCAACCCAACCCAACCCAACCCAACCCAACCCAACCCAACCCAACCCAACCCAACCCAACCCAACAGGTCTATGACGATAAGATGGAGAAAAGGGAACAGCGGGCAGAGGTGCTCATCGCGTTGCTCTTCGTCCTGCTGGGCGGTCTCACCTGCTTGATCGCCCTCATCGTGCTCTACGAAAAGGAGTCGCCCGACGACGTCATTTCTGGTGCGTGTCGTCCGAACGCCTCTGCAATGCGTCAACACCATTTCTCCATTTTTGACGTTGGCCTTCTCTTGGGCGCGTTCAGTAATCATCGTGTCCGCTATATCCATCGTGGTGTTGGCCGTGCTGGCCGTGGCCAAGTTTCGTCTCGCGAGCGCTCTGCACAGCCAAGCGTTCCGCCAGGACGCCTGGGTCACCACCATTTCCTGTATTCTTTCCCTTGGTTTGATGGTGCGTCGTTCCTCCTCCTAAAATGAGCCGTCGTTTGGGAGGGGGAGAGACTTCGGAGCTCATCCTTTCGAGTGTTATCTGGCACAGGCTGGATCAATCATCTACCACGCCGATAACGACGTCTGGTTCATCGACTGCCTGGTCGCGCTTCCTCTGGGAGGAGCGCTAATGATTTATGGCTTCAAGACGCTCTGCACGCGACAGTGGTGGCAGCCTCACTTCTGGGGCTACTACCAAACCAACGCCCCCATCAACTGAGAACCGACGGCTCTGCCCGTCCCCCGCCCACAACCCCTCTGAGCTCACGCCCTCAGCGGGAGTTCCGGAATGTAAAGAGACGACAGGCGGCGACAGTGTAAAGTCTTTCCCATCCTCAAGCGACTGCGTCGTACCCCCCCCCCCAACTCAAGCCTTGTTCGCTCTTCACTTGGCAAAGCACGTGATGATCATGAGCTTCGTCACACCGCAATCACTACAAGCAGCAGGCGTGTGACTGGCAAAAAGCGCAGGCTGTTTTGGCCGCCACAGCAAAAAAAGAACCTGCACTCAGCATGCGCCGAAGCTCTGCACTTGTTCGCGGGTTTGGCCCGTTGCGCTCCACCTATGCCTCTACTCTCTCCACGGTAGTTCCTCCATGAATTTACATCTCAAGGCTATTAATCTTGAGATTTAACTCTTTTTTTGCATTTGTAAAAATTAAAACCGATTAGACACGGAGGAGCCTGACTACATCCGCCAGTGCTTCCCAACTCGTACGCAACTCGTTGTGTAAAGATGCAAACAAGCCAACACGGCAGGTAATCCCGCTCGCAGCACTAACGGCTCGTCGCCACCGCGATGGCAGGCCGTGGGAGTGGGGAAGCTGAACCACGTGGCCATTGCTGTGCCTGACCTGGAGCAAGCCACCAGCCTTTACCGTGATGTCATGGGTGCCAAAGTCAGCGATCCGCTTGTGCGCCCTCCCTGCCTTGGTTGCTGCCGAGGCGCGCACCCACACGGACCGGCCGCCTCCTGGACAAACGACTCTGCCTCACGTACTCTCTTTCCACCTTCATCTGTTCAGGCACTGGCCGAGCACGGCGTGACCACAGTGTTCGTGGAGCTGGGAAACACCAAGCTCGAGCTCCTCCACCCGCTTGGCGAGAACTCGCCCATCGCCAACTTCCTCAAGTCCAAGCCTACCGGCGGCATCCACCACATCTGCCTCGAGGTTCGTCAGCTGTTCTCATGCGCCCCATGCTCACCCGATGTGATGCCGGAGAGACCTGATGTCTGTTCTTTTGGTTGGCTGCAGGTGAAGGACATCCACGCTGCGTTGGAGGTGCTCAAGGCCAAGGGCATCCGCGCCATCGACCAGAAGCCCAAGATCGGCGCCCACGGCAAGCCCGTCGTCTTCTGCCACCCCAAGGACCTCAACGGCGTACTCGTCGAGCTCGAGCAGGTGTGAACGTACCGCGCCGCGAGACTGCTTCTTAACGCCACAAGCTGCACCGGTCCTCAGTTAGTTCAGTTCACACCCGGCAGGGGGGGGGGGTAAACCTTCTTTTCTGGGCTTTTTTTGGTCACACAAGTGGGGGGAGGGAGACCAAAAAGAACGAAAGGAAGACCAAGAGAACCGTTGGGTTGCTGGAGGAGAGTAGGCAGAGGACCCTTGGAGCGTCACCACACACGAGAGAAGAGAGGGAGGGATTTTGAATAATCGAGGGAGGAGCAAGAAATGGGCAACCAGGTGTCAGGCCCGGGTGGCGCCATTTCGAAGAAGAAATGGGAGAGTGAAATGAAGGGCAAGGACAAGCTGGACATCTCCTCGCGGCAGTTGACCAATGCGCATATTGCCCACTTGAAGCTGAGCTGCCTCAAGAGCCTAACCTTCTTGAATGCGAATTACAATCGGTTCGATCGCTTGCCGCCGAACATCGCGAAGCTGGCCAAGCTGCAGCGACTAATGCTGGTCAAGAACAACCTCACCGTGCTGCCGCTCGAGATCTGCCAGCTGCGTAATCTGACCAAGATCGAGGTCGGCAACAACGCCCTGGTGGCGCTGCCGGAGGGCATGTTCGAGGCGATGCCGCTGCTCGAAGAGCTCAGCATCTTCATGAACCAGCTCCGCCAGCTGCCGCGCGAGGTCGGCTGGGCGCGGAGTCTCAAGCGGCTGGTGGCCTATGTCAACCAGCTCCAGCGGCTGCCCGAGGAGCTGGGCCTCTGTGCCGAGCTCGTGGAGCTCGACGTGGCCACCAACCACCTCACGGCCCTCCCCGCCATGCTCGGCCACCTCAGCTCGCTCCGCCGCCTCAACGTCTCCTCCAACCGCCTCGTCCACCTCGGCCCGCAGCTCGGCGATCTGCCCGACCTCGAGCGCCTCGACCTCCGCTTCAACCGCCTCCTCCGCCTCCCCGACGAGCTCGGCTGCCTCGCCCAGCTCAACAGCCTCCTGCTCGACCACAACGACCTCGCCTCCCTCCCGCCCGCCCTCTCCAACCTCACCACCCTCAAGCTCCTCTCCATCAACGAGAACCGCCTCTCCCACCTGCCGCCCGCCGCTCTCGCCCTCCCCGCCCTCTCCGAGCTCTCCCTGCGCGCCAACCGCCTCGCCGCCCTCCCTCCCGAGCCCCTCGCCGCCCTCACCGCCCTCCAGACCCTCGACCTCGCCCACAACCTCCTCCCCTTCCTCCCGCCCGCCCTCGGCTCCCTCCCCCGCCTCACCAACCTCTACCTCGGCGCCAACCTCCTCACCGTCCTTCCCGCCGTACCCCCCCCCCCTCCGCCTCCCTCCCGGCTCGTGCCACGTAGGGAAGCCCTCGCATCGCTCACCCGGCCCATCGTGTGTCGTGTGTCGTGTGTTGTGTGTCGTGTGGGCGCGAACAGGAGCTGTGCGGGCTCTCGCAGCTGGCGGAGCTGGAGCTGCAGGACAATGCCCTGGAGGAGCTGCCGGC
>JANDJZ010000298.1:0-17860 GCA_027943245.1 Acanthamoeba sp. SK_2022b
TACCTGTTGCCCGGCGCCAAGTTTGGGCTGCAAAATCAGCCGGGCTTCCCCACGCTCCAGAACCTGAGACACACGAGCCAGCTCGCCTACGCCGGCCTGTCCGTCTTCGGCACCTCGAGCAGGTACAGACACCGTTCAGTGTGGCTGAGTCAGTGGTGTGAAGCGCCCTTTCGTGCGCCGGGACAGAGCTGGTGAGACTCAATTTGGGAGCATTTGGTCGGTGCATTCATGGTTTCAGGAAGCAGAGCCTCTTGCTGAAGCTGTTGCCTCCCGAGGGCCAGGAGCCCAAGGAGGTAGTGACCGAGATCAATCACGCCGAGAGCGAGGCCAATGGAAAGAGTAACCCACCTCCCACCTTACCTTGCTTCTTCGGAGTGGAGTTTTCGACTTTACCCAACCAACGATCTCTCGTGTCTAAACCGTTTGGGAATTAAACCGCACAGCGCCGAGCGCTCTCTTGACCAAGCAACAGCCAGTGGATGACGTTGACGCCAGCACAGTTCAGGACCTTCTTGGCAAGACCATCTACGTTGAGTGGCCCTACCTCAAGGAAGCGCTGGTACGCATCCTCGTCTTCCTCAATCGTTTGCATTAGTACCGAAACTTGCCCAACTGCAATCTTAACGTCTCTGCGTTTGATTTCAGGTTCTGGGCATCTCTGATGGCGAATGCCGTATGAGCCAAGCCCAAGGCACTGTCAGGCATTCTCCGGTGCGTTCAGAACCACACCACCCGGGATTTTCTCCGGGTAGCGGAGAGAGGGCCACACGTGCAACTACTAATGCATTTGATTAATTGGCCCTTTACTTTTGTACACCCATGCAGGGCGATTCGGGTGCCTGGCTGAAGGAGAGCAAGTATCAGAAGAACCACTACAAGGCCAAGAAGGGCATGGACATCGGCGAAGTCAAGGTTTACAGCCTGTCCTTCGCGTAGATTTGCATCGCTTCAAAACGGCGCCTGCAACCCTTAGGCTAACTGCTGCATGCACAGGTGATGCTGCACGTCCAAGTGATTCGCGGCATGAAAGTTAGGAAAGATGGCTCCCGCACCAAGATGTGGCGCACCATCGATGACATCTACCCGCTTCAGGTAGCTCGGCTCTTCTCCAACAGCAGCAGTCTCGTAGCACCGGTCAAAGTGCGATTCAAGAGCTCACCCTCTCCTCTTGGCCTCTTTGCAGACCATTGTGAAGGAGCACTACGCGCCAGACCCCAGGCTGCAGGAAAGAGCCGCTCCGTCCGTCGAGGAGGCCTTCCCGATTGGCCAGCGAGTGGTCTACCTCGGCTCGGGCGCCAACTTTGGCGGTCTGGGCACCGTGGCCGAGGTGAGCTTACCCCCCCTCCCACACCACACACACAACATGTCGCCTGCGCACGACGACAGTGCTAACGACGGTCGCTCCGTTACGCTCCTCTATTCCCATCGCAGCACCTGCCGACAGAGGCGGGCTCCCCGCCCGACGTGCGAGTAGAGCTCGAAGTGCCACCCCCTCCCGCTTCCTTCGGCCGCAGGATCGCCCTTCAGACTCAGGAGAACTTCTACCACTTGTCTGAAGTCTCCAGACGCTTAAACATCTCGCCCAAGGTGCTCTCGAAGGTAATCACAGCGCTCCTCCTCCTCTTCTTCCTCCTCCTCCGTGGCCGTTTATCTACTGTGCTACAAGTAGGCCACGCCCTAACGCCCGCCGTGTTGGTGTGGTGGTGTGGTGGTGGCGATTGGGCAATGATCAGATCACGGCCAGCGTTTACGCGCAGCACCAGAACAGGAAGATCAACATCGGACTGAGGATCAAGTTCACGCGCAAGGGTCAGCAGATGTTGGGCTACACCCAGCGCATTGAGACCCCTGCGCCCAACGGAATCTCGCGCGGCTACTGGATGTACTCGGCCAAGGCTCTCGACCTGGTCTACGAGTTCATGCAGAGGTTCCCCGACCTCTTCCAGGCGCTTGAAGCGGAGGATGCTCAGGAAATCGAAGTCTTCTCGCCCGAGATGCTCTTCCCCAACGGCAACGCTGCCGAACGCATGAACGAGGTACTTTTCATAATAATAATAATAAATAATAATAATAAATAATAATGCTAAATTCTAAATAATAATAATAATTGCTCCGCCTTCTTCCGACCATGCCCATCCGACTCGTACGCACGCAGGTGGAGGAGTGGCTGAAGCACTTGGAGACCAACAACCTGCAACGCGTGCCCATCGGCTCGAAGGTAAGCGATGAGCGTTCATGCCACATCATCGTCCTCATCGTCATGCGTCGAAAGCTGCCCCAATGTTGTGACCACCACTCACACACGTCCGCCCGTCTCACTAGGCCATGCCCAAGGAGGCCGTCAAGACCGTGGAAGAGGAAAGCAACCGCTACGTGGCCAACAACAACGCAAGGAAGAAGAAGACCATCATGGTGGACTGCTCCACGAGCCAGCTGCTTACTCCCCTGTCTGACATCCCGGCCACCGACGAGGTAAGACTGCGCGCTATCTTTCGTTTACCACGTGTCGTCATTCGCCACGTGTATCGCATAGTGTCGTGACCGGACGCGTTTCTATTCATCGGCCTCAGGAGTCGGCGCAAACGGATATCTCGCTGGGCGAGAGAGTGATGAACCTGCGCGACAACGGCCCCATCCCCTTTGGCCTGAAGGGCACCGTCACCGGCATCGTGAACAACCTGCTTGAAGTCGTGTTCGATGAGGAGTTCCTCGGCGGAACCAATCTCGGCAACAGGTGCGGCGCTTGCCCTTCCCCCCCCCCCGCGCGCTTATTGGCTTGGTGGCGGGAGCTCAGCTCAGGGCTGACCTCTCCTTGTAAATCCCACTTGGCGAATCGCCATTCGAATCGCCTGCAGGTGCTCTGACCTGCGCGGGCAGCAGCACATCCCGCCGACCACGGTGCTCAACCTGGGCCGTGGAGCTGGTCCCAAGCGTGGCGGTCGTAACTCGGGCCCCCAGCAGAACGCGTGGGCCAAGCCCGAAAGGGAGCACGCTGGCCCCAGAGGCCAGGGTCAGGGCCAAGCTGTTCAGCAGCCCGCGCAGCAGCAGCAGCAGCAGCAACAGCAGCCCCACCAGCCGCGCACCAACCGTGGTGGCCAAGGAGCCGACAAGCCGGTGGCCATACTGCAAAGGGGCGGTTCCGATCCCAGGAGGGACGTGAGAAAGTCAGGCGACAAGGTCGCGTACAGGCCAAAGCAACAGCCTCAAGGCACGTCGTCATACAACAGCGCTCTCCTCTCGCCACCACGTGCTGGAGCTGACCCTCCCCCCCTCACGGCTCGGGCCATTTTGGTGATGACCTGCAGTAGGTGAGGAAGGTGCCGCCGTCGGCGCGACCACGCAGCCGGCTGCGCCCGTGAAGAAGGAGAGGTCCTCGAGGAAGAACACCGGGTCCAAGCCGTCGTCCCTCTCGTCGTCGACCGGCAGCGCCGACAACGGCCAAAGCACTGAGGCGGAGGTGGCCGAGTACTGGAACAAACTCCAGTCGCAACACTCGGAACCCGAAGGGTACGCACCTCTTCTACGCTCCAAGTCCGTTGGCTGGCTGGCTGGCTGGCTTGCACCCTCTCGCTGCCTGCGACACTGGGCTCAACCCGCGGCTGCTCGTGGGCGGGGGGGGGGCAATAGGGAGACCTCATCCGCCACCACCACGACCACCGCCACCACCAAGCCCAAGAGGGAGAGGAGGCGCGGTGGCGGCAAGAGAAACGCCCAGCCAGTGCAGGCGCAGGAACAGCTTGCCGCGCCCCAGGTCCGTTTCTTTCCACACTGGTTCACCGCCATAATCTGGCGTCGCGTCGCGAGGCTGACGTTCTTCTTTATGTTCGACGACGACGACCTTGCAGCCGGCTGGCCCCACTCTTTTGCCGGCACAGGGCACAGCGCCGGCGTATCCGCTCTACTACTACCAGCCCGCGCCCAACTTCCCTCCGCAGCCGTTCATGATGCCTCCGCAGTACCCTGGTTTGTGCTCCCCAGTCCCTCAGTGCGCTCAGTGTGCCTCGTTCCCGCTCATCTCGTCCCGCCTCTCTCTCTCTCTTAACCCAGGCGTGCCACCCGCCGCCGCTCTCTATGGTGCGCACGGTGTGGCGGCGATGCCTATGGCAGGAGCGGCAGGGCCCACCGCCGCCATCCCCATCCCGGGCCTACCCGTCCCGCTGCAAGTGCCCCTGCAACCGGCCATGCCGGCCTCTCTCAACTGGTATCGGTCACCGCGCGCCACTGTCTCTCCTCCTGTTCCTGCTGGCGTCGGTCAGGTTTGGTGACCTTGCGTGCCGTTCGTGTGGCTGCGCGATCCGCAGGCAACAGCAAGAGTTGGTGGGCGAAGGCGCCAAGAAGCCCCCGCGCGGCAGGAGCGGCAGGGGTAGAGGCAGAGGCGGTCGCGGTGGTCACACTGGCGACCACCACCAGCAGTGGCAGCAGAAAAACCCGGACGACACGGCCCAGCAAGAGGGAGCTCAGCCACAGGCGCCTCGCCAGAGAAGAGGAAGAGGCGGAGGCCGAAGCAGGTCGGACAGGAACGCGGCGGCGGACAAGGGAGGACAAGGGGAGCAGCCCCCGAAAGACCAGAAGGATCAGCTCACCTGGCAGCAGAAGATGCTCCTCTGAAGGATCAACTTGACCCAGCTCTGGCATTGTCGCGCATGTGGCAGCGGTGAGATGCCCTGTTTTCCGTGAGTCAACAAGTCCTTTCCCACCCCCTTTTTTGCCCACTCAGAAGCCATGTTCCTGCACCTTCTCGGGCCTCTGCTTGGCCGTTTCTCTGCGTCTTCTTTGGTCGCTTTCTCGGGCAAATCTTAACTCGAGTAATTATGTAATTTATATTTATAACAGATAATTTCACATGACGACAGTTGCTCCGGGCTGACCGGGTTGACCCGCGGGGGAGGTAATATATACACTGGATGGCGAATGAAACTGCCATGGAGGACATCACTACGACTAGCACAGCCGAGAGTCCTCTCGTAGAGGTTCTAGAGACCGAGGCCACGGTCAAGGTATCCGCGTTGAGCCTGCTGGACCTGGGTGCGCTCGACTCGATCAAAGTAGTGGTCGAGTGGTGCAGCCTCGCCACGGACAAGGCGCAGCTCGATAACCTGCGGGCCAAGTTCAAGCGCACAAGGGTGCCAGAGGGCCCTGCGGCCCAGCTGGGCATCCGGTCCTTTCACGTGCTCATGGCCGGCTTCTCCAGGCAGGGCAAGAGCTCGCTGATCAACTCGCTCCTCACCACCGCGCTGGCTCGTCCCACGGGGGTGTGTCCGGTGCGCGACAGCCCCACGGCGGTGATCAGGCGTATCGACTTTGTGCGCGCTCCTCGCAAGGCCACCACCAGCATCTCGATGGCCACCCTCATCGACACCTGGGGCATCGATCCACTCGTTCCTGAAGAGGACCAGTACGACGCCGCGGGCCCCACACCATATGAAACGCCAGCCGGTGATCTGGCTGCTTTTTCTTCATATCTCCTCATCCCATTGACACCAGCTGTCCAACTTTGTCCGACAACAAGCTATGAAGCGAGTGAGACAACAAGTCAAGAGTCGTGCCGTCGGCGCCGATGGCAACAAGCGACCGGCCAAGCAACCTCGCCGCGAAAGCAGCTATAGTGGCAGCAGCAGTAGCCACAACACCAATGCCCAGGAGAGGCAGCCCGAGGCGAGCCAGATCGATCTGGGGGCAATGTGTACCAAGCGCCGCTGCGAGACCACCTATGGCAACATCAAGGCCGACGTTGCCAAGTCAGCCATCCAAAAGAACGTGCGGCGTGGGGGTGGCAGCAGCGGCAATAACGAGGCAAGCGTCGATGCGCCAGCGACCAAGGCCGTTCACTTTGCGATGCAGATGCTGTTCTTTATGTTGGCGCCCAAAGGACAAAAGCTGGTGACCAACCTGCTCAACCGCCTGCGCATCATTGCCCTCGAGGATATCTCACTGGCCGGTATCCCGACCATCATCGAGCTCGATTCCCGCCTCTTGGTATTGGAGCGCGCCCGCGATGAGAAGCGTACCGCCGAGGGTTCCGCCAATGCCGCGGCCATTATCACTGCCACTGATCGCCGCGCACTCGTCGAGGCCGTGTGGATGTTGGCCAAGAGCCAGCATGTGCGTTTGCCCAGCCATTACAATGCCGCCTATTGCAAGCCCGAGATGGCCGACCAACTCGAGGAGGCCTCGCCAGAGCGCAGACGCCAACTGGACTTGGCCATCAACCCAGCCACATGCCCGCTTCCCGCCAAGCGTTTCCCGCTGACCGTCGCTGAGAAAAAGCACGCGGCCTTGGTCGGCATCATCGATCGCATCGTGTACTGTTTGGAGCACAAGTGGGGCGCCGGCCTAGCGCCGCTGCAAGAGCTGATGGCACGCCGCACGGGACCCAGCCCGCACAGACGCAGCACCAACACTGTCTTTCGACATCTTTGAGTGGTTCTACCACGTGGCCCATCCAGCGTGGCTCACTGGCGCGGCCAAGTCACGAATGGACCAACTGCTGGCCGTTATGCAGCGCTGGTGCAAGCTCTTTCTCACCAACAAGGAGGGGCCGCCTCTGTGCCTACGCACCGCCTACCTAGCGCTCATCCTGGCCGACCGAGTCGACTGGCAGCGACAGGTCGTCTTACCCACCGCCGAGGACATTGATGCCGACCTCGTCTTTGACCAGACCCTGAGCCGTCAGCTAGAGCTCGTGGTGGACGACTATGTCGTCGATATGCACACGAGTCAGGGCCGCAATGCCGGCAAGGACAAGATGGTGTTTGCCCTCGAGGGCAGCCACGTGGCCAACGAGGACCTGTCGCTGGTCGACGTGGTCTACAAGCGGCTCTACTTGGTCAGCAAGGCGCTCAGCCCACAAGAGGCCGAGGAGCTGCTGCCGCAACCATCATCTTTGCCATGGCTGTCTTTGCCACCGTCGCCATCGGTCGTTGCTCCACCACCGTCGCCGTCAGTTTTTTCTTTGCCGCCGTCGCCGACTACCCAGCCGCCGTCAACTCTGCCAGTTCTGCCGGCCCTTGATATTCCGGAGCAGCACCAGCACCAGCAGCACCATCAACCAGAGGATGCAGTCGCAAACGAGTCGGACCTCTTTGCGTTTGTCGTCCGCGTGCAGCTTGTCACCAACGAGAGCAAGCAGGACACATACCTAGCTACTATGAGACAGCCCCTCCCGCCCTTTGCCCAAGACAGCGCGTCTTTGTCTTCCCACCCAGGCCATTGCCATAGCCCGCGCGGTGACTGGCTCGCACCTGGTCAGCCCATTGGCTGCCGCAACGAGGCGCTAGGCAAGCAGGCCCAGGGAAAGCACCGCAACAAGATGCCAATCCTGAGCAATCGGCCGCTGGACTTTATTGTGTGCCAAGACCTGTCGGCGCGCGAAGATGGAGCCACCGCGCCTACACAAATGCACGACTCCAAGTGCTGGCCGCCCACGCCGGTGGTGGATTTTAAGGCCATGTCCTGGCTGGCCACGGCCGACCCACTCAAGCTGGACGCGACACGGGCTGCATTTACTCGGTCGATGAGGATGTTACCACCATGGGCCGCGGCTTACCCCCCAAGGGCAAAAATCTCGTGCGCAACGCGTCGTGCATGGCTCCGTGCTCCAGTTTATCAAGAAGGCCGAGCGGCTTGATAGCATCCTCGACAAGGTCCTGCTAGCTCGTCTTCCACAGCCGCAACAAGTCCGTGACAACCTCGCACTGCTCATCTCTTGAGGGAAATGAATGTGCTGTGTTGTCAAGTTGCGTTCAGTTTGCAATCGTTTGCGTGTATGTGTGAGGCCAGCGCCTAGTACGAGCTGCTGGCTTGTGGAAACTTGACCATCCATTATCCGGCTGCACCTGGCGCCAACTTGAGATGACGGCGGTGGTACTAGTCGAACCTGGAACCAGGTTTGAGCTTTGACGAGCTGGCATGCCTATGGCTGACCTTTGGCGGCCGCTACGTCACACGACCCGTCATCTCTGTTTGCCTACCTGGAGCAGCTCAGGCGCAACTTTGCCGTCAACGCCGTGATGGGCGCGCAAGAATAGCTGCCCCTGGAACAAGTGGATTGCCTTTGAAGCGCGGGACCATCTCAAGCAAGGTTCTCTTTTGGGCACGAATTCGAGGGCTGCCCGTGTGGCTTGAGCGTGTTGGCAGCCACACCCCAACTGTAGCGTCACCGCGGTTGAACCCTTTATTCGAGAGGTAGAGAAAGAGACACAGGAAGTGGCCAGACTGGTGGTATTTTGAGCAAGGGGCGAGAATTAGGGCTAAAGGCCTCTCCTGACCACAACCCGATATTCCACGGCGATGGCCAGGTCGGTGAAGTGGGACTGAGGCACCCATATCCTGGAGCTGGAGCCAGTGCAAGGGTTATGCACCTCCACACAAAGTTGGCGATGTGCATGGAAGTCAACCTCGTGGGAGTAGAAGGGTAGGAAGACCCTGTGGCGCTGGCCGTCGCCGAAAGGGAGCACGCGTAGCAGATGTCGCGGAAGACGAGACGCGGGGACGATTTGGGTCGTATCCGAGTCGCCGACCCAGATCATGAAAGCGCCACACAAGAACTCTGGCTCGAGATCGTGCGCGCTGGCGATGCTCCCGACGTGTGTGACTTCGAGGGTCATGCTTCTTACGCCCCTCACGCACGGGTGGTCGACGAAGACTTGAGCGAAAGAATCTGGGTAACGGATGGTAACGACCCCCACGCGCTCGTCCTCATCTTCGCCGAGCTCAAGAGCCAGCTTTCGCAGCTTCTCGGATATTTCGGCGTGCACTCGATGCATGGGTTGGTGACGGCAAAGTTAAAGGAGGGGGAAGGGGCACCTGAAACCCTTTTTAACGGCAGGGAGCACTGGTCCCTGGTGTGGTCTCAATTGGCTCTCACACCGAATTTTCCATGGTGACCAATGGGAGAAGGTATGGACACATCCGCTTGGCGATAAAAAAAGGAGCACCGGCACGTTTTGCTTCCAACGGCCGAAATGCAAGAGGGATCAGTGGAGGAGCAGCTGCAAGAGCTTGCGAGTATCGCGAGCTTTCCCCCAGAAGTCCTGGAATACTTGCGTCGCGAGCTTCGCAGTATGAATTCCCTCGAGGAGGAGAACGAAGAAGAGCGCGGAGGCTCCGCCGGGGTCGGCCCTGTCAGCATGGAGGAGGAAGAGTGCGGCCCTCCAGTTCGACTAATCCCCTGCCCATTTCAGCCGTGCTCCAAGAAGCTCACAGGAAAGGCGCAGTTGGCCAACCATCGCAAGACACACAAGGTTGTACCCCCTTTGGACTTGCCCCATTTCAGTTCCACGGACTCACACGGCGGGCCAGACAAATACTAGCGAGCAAAGAAAATTGCGTCAACTTTGGCCCAAGCCCCAAGACGCTTCTCAGAGGACTCCTCCTAGCGTGCCTGGCATTAGCACGCAGTCAACTCAGCACACGAGGAGCCAAGTGCCTCCAGCTCAAGGGGTGCTGCCCCAACAGCAACACCACCCAACTGCGCCAAGTGCCCCCTCCCCCAATCTCTCCTTCTCTGTTGTTGCTGCTCACTACTACTGATCACTGACGCACTCTGCTTTGTGTTTCAGTGCTCACAAATACCTCCCCGCCTCCCCTAGGCAGCAATCAAGTCCTTACCTTGGCCAAACTGCCCTTTGTGACCGTCAAGCTGAGGGATGGGCGTCTGGACTCACTGGCTCTGCGCTTTACAGGACCTACACCTCAAGTTTCGTTTCATGGCGGGCCTGTAGGTCTGAAGCCACGTTGTATTTACCCAGCGGATGCATGTGAGTATGACATCATACTCAACACGACAGAACTGTGTGATCGGGCAAGCAGGGCAGAACTTCTGGTCCACCACCAGAACCATGCTTGTTACAAATTGGTCCTTGACAACGTCCTTGACAACGAAGGTTCGCATTCCCTTTGATATCAGCATGTAACATGATTGGCTCACCGCGCTGGAACGAAAGTGTCAAATAGTAGCCACCTGGCAGGGAACAATGTTGCTGTCGATGAGACAAGAGGCAACCAGGTTAACTAACTAGACACTCTCAGCTTTTCCCTGTTATCCGGGCTAAATGTTTTTCCTGCAGGGCGGTAGAGGTCCAGAGGGCAGGAATGTGCGGCGACGAGTCGAGGAACCACACCCGCCTGCTGTCCTCCGGTACACGATACCTGGGATTTATCTTTCTTGCTTTCTTTCTGTTTTACTGGTTGGTGGATGTAGCAGGTCTTGCCCCAGCGCCGAAGGCAGCTGCAATTACAGCTCAACCTCGCTCAAGGACCTTTGGACCCACATGAACTCCTGCCCCATCTATCTACGAGCCCGAGTGCACCAATGGCATCGTGCAGCTAGGGACATGTTGCAGTTTGTCAAATGCACCATAGCTGTACGAAGCAAACACAGCCCCTGAGCTTATTGTTTTTCTTAATTTGTTATTTTTATTATCCATCCTTTTTTGGAACCAAGACTAAGTCTTCTCTGCACCAGGGCCATCGGCCAGAACTATCCATTCCAAGCGATGAAGGGGACTACCTGACGTTGCTCTTTGCGGAGATGAAGCGTCTTCTACAAGGTGATCCTTGCTTACCCGTGCAACCGCAACATGTGCACTCAAGCTCTATCTTGTGCAGGGGCTGTCGTCTTGGAAGATGGTTGGGACAGCCTCCGCCTCACATCACCAGTGGATGCACGAGAGAGCGAAGACGAAGTCGAGAGCGTAAACCAGGCGTACCAAGGGGCCGCCAAGGCGGAAGTAGAAGGCGGTGCCCAGGCCCATAGGGAAGGGGCAGAGGCGGACATGGAGGCAGACATCGAGAGCCATGGCGAAGTGTTCCTAAAAGAGAGGGGGGTAAACTTCGAGGAGATGAGGGAAGAGAAGGACGACGACGAAGAGGAGGAGGACGACATGGATGAGGACTCGGTTGGCGAACGGGAAGAGGGTGGTTTTATAGGGGAGATAGCGAGGGAAGACGAGCGCTCCGACACTCAGGAGCTCAACCTGACCAGCTTGCCAGACCAGACACTCGATCGGATCATCAGCCTTGTCGATGCGGACACTACCACACTTGTCGTTCCTTTGGTATCCCGCCGTATGCACGACCGCGCCCGCGACGTGATGGCCATGCAGGTTCTGCGCGCAAACGACCTCAAGCACGCCGATAAGCGCGACACGAACTATTTTCGCACCCACGCCCGCACCTTTTGGCCCAAGCTCAGGTCCGCACTGCAAGGTCCGAACACTGACGCGGCGGTGCCCGTGTTACATGACCTCACCAAGCTGGTGCTTGGTACCTCGAGAGGTACTGGCCTTTCTTCTTCAACTCCGGTTTGTTACCACTTGCTCATAACAGGTTATGCAGAAGATGGCAGCTTATTGGACCCCTATGGAGACCAAACATTGGACTACGACACTTTGGAGCAGAGTGAGTGGGATCTGTTGATCAACACTGTTCTCACGCATAATTCCGCAGCTGTTGCTCAAGGTAAGTTTCTAGCAAGCAATACGGGACACATGTTGGCCGCCCTCCACTGACACAATTGTGCCGCAAACAGGGGGGCTTAGGCTGCTGGGCTCGTTGGTGAGACAGAGGCCAGAGGGAAGGTTCCGCCTGTGGACTATTCCCATGAAGGTGCTCGACGTCCACTTCACAGTAGTTGCTGCAACTCTTTTTTCATACGGCTGTGTGTGTTCACAGACTCGGGACCGTCTTGAATCAATACTGGAGGGCTACGAGGGCAATGATGAGATCAGAGAGTTTGTGGTCGGCTTGTTCGACGCCTGGAATCGGGTCATCGCCCAAAACTGGCACCTCGAGACAACTCAGGTAAGAAAGCCATTCAGCAAAATCCCTCTCCATCATCTGTGCTCATTGACTCGCGGCAGGCTCTGTGGTCGTGCACCTACAAGGACAAAGCCGCCAGCCCGACCCTCCGACTAGCCGCCTATCAGCAGCTGCGACGGGCTGTGCGCCGTTTTGGTGTCGGGGACGTCGAGATTGCGCACTTCTCGCACAATCTTCCCAAGGTACCACACCAATACAAGGCTTGCTACTTCTGGCACCTCATTTCACGCTCTTGTCCCTCTTTTTTCCTCTGTGTCTGCGCAGGAGACGGATACAGCAGTAATCGCTTCTGCCACAAGCACGCTTGACTTAGTGCTTGACAAGCTACGTGAGAGAGGCAAGAAAATAGACACACAGACCGTCTCTTTGTATGTTGCTCCCCCCCTCTGAAATAACAGCAACACAGTCCACAGGATCAACACTGAATGGCCAAAACTGCAGACTCATGCAGACGCTGGCTGCAAAGATGGACGACAGCGTGGAGGGAGGGGAGAAAGGGGAACGCCCAGGCACCACGCTGCTGTCATTGGTCCTGCGTCATGTGGCCAGGCATTCTTACGAGTTCAGAGAGCATGCTTTACCTGATACTTTGAATGAGCGAATCAGTGCAGCCAAAGAACAGTATCGCAAGCAGCTGGAAGGTGCTTTTTGACACTCGTCTGCTCCATCCCTTTCATGATCAGATGTGTTGACAACATGAACAGAGGCCTACCGAGTATTGGAGACGAGCCTAAACTGCCTGAAGAAGTTTACGTCACTGGCCAACAACGCCCGGTTCGCCGCGGAGCTCAACCAACTCATCCAAACCCGCCAGCGTGGGGACATCTCCTGGCCAAGACAGTATGGCTCCCCGTACCCTCATTTGAACTGAACCGTGGAGCCATCGGTAACGCCATCACTGCAGAGCAAACGGAGTGCGGCTGCTGACGGTGTTGGGAATGGTGTCGGAAGACATGACACGGACCCATCTGCCGTTCGTTATCGAGTGTCTTTCCCACCAGCACGTACGTCCTTTCGTGAAATTCTTCTTCATTTATCTTACTCAACGAACAACAACTCCAGGTCGAAGTATGTGTAGCAAGCGCCGAAGTGCTTGGTGAATATTGGCATCTGCTGGAGCAGGAAGAACGCGTTCTCGTGATTGAGTCACTCGCGACCTTGGTCAAGGTCACGGGGCCATGCCAGAGGCTCCTTTATGTGATGCGACGCATTCTCCCAAAGCCAAAGCGGGATTCACAGCTGGAGGAGCAGAC
The DNA here is from genome assembly GCA_027943245.1 of Acanthamoeba sp. SK_2022b. NCBI lineage: Eukaryota > Discosea > Longamoebia > Acanthamoebidae > Acanthamoeba > Acanthamoeba sp. SK_2022b. The sequence continues at coordinate 13,074 of JANDJZ010000298.1, forward strand.
TGCCATCGTGTGCCATCAACTGCAACAAGAGGACAATCTGGTACATTGGAACGCTGATCGCTCCATTTCGATTTCACCTGCACACCATTCGCTAACGCGTTGGTGAATGGTGTGCACACCAGTGGGGACTCGTACTTGGGCGCGCTTTTCAACTTCCCTGGGCACCAGCGCCAGTACGCGTACTCCTGTGCTTGGAAGGGAAGAAGGGAAGTTACCTGCGGAGTTATTAACTGCCCACCCAAAACACAGCTACGTGGTCCTATTGCTAAGCCAGATCCCAGCAGAACAAGCCTCTCCTTGACGATCGATCTGGCGAACGAGATCACTAGGGCGTACCACGAGAATCACGTACTGCCCGCAGGTGGCCACAAGACAGTGCTCCTGCTGCTTGGGCTTTGGCATGAATTGGCCCTAGCAGAACTTAGAGAGCTCAAGGCAGGCAACGACGTTACGCAGGACCTGGCTAAAATGCTTGAGCGAGATCTGTTTGAAACACTCCAGCAAACCGCTGATGGTGTTTGACTTCGCCGCTTGCACGCAAACTAAATTCTTGACTCTACATGGCAACGTTGGGGTAGAACCACTGTCAAGCTTGACGAACAGCGTATGTTCAGTCAGCACTGTTGATGTTGCCCGTGCGGTAGGCACGTCACCGATCATGCTCGGCGTCTCCTGGAGCCAGAGGTCGAGCATCACATAGCCTTCGTCAACTCCTCGTATTGTGGGCGTCTTCCGCAGCAAAGCGAGACATTGAACAAAGTAGGAATAGTCGTGCAGGCGAACCGGGCACAAACCCCGCTCTGTGTGCTTATTTGGCCTACTCCAGATGCGCACTGCCATAAGTAATATTCATTATTTAATTTGTTTTAACCAAAGAGGAGACCGGCGCCGAGGCTGCCGCGTTGTATTACGGCAACGATGAGGGGACTTTACGCTGGCAAAACGCCGCAACACTATCTATGTGGGCGTGCCCAGCGCCCGTCACGTGTCCTCTTACGGAACGTGCCATGAACGATCCATGTCGTGGCCCGCTCTGCGCCCACTTTCAGGCGTTTAGCCGTTCGGCCTACGTCGCCAAGTCTGCCGAGGGGATGCGCCAGCTCCAAGCAAAGACCGACGGCCTGCTCTCGCGTCTGTCTGCCATCCTGGCCGACCTTGTTGCACCGCCGATCCATGCGCCCAGTGAGACTAGCGAGACCGGCAGTATACTTGTACCTGCCGAATGGTCGGGTACCGACAGTATCGACTCGCTGCAAGCTCTATTTGAAATCGGCGTGCCGACCTAGCCGTGGTGCTCCGCCACTATGCCAAGCTTTGGCACGAGGCTTGCCGGGTGTGTAGGGCTCTGGCCCCACCCAGTGGCCTCATCGCTGCCGACGACTTTCTCGCGGCGACATCTGTGCGTGATCCCAGCCACCCTGGGGTCATTTACCCGCCCGGTTGGAACCTTGGCCGCTCTGCCATGAGCTACCACGACACCGAGTCGGCCATTGTTGACGCCTCCCTAGGCAAATCTTGCTCGCACCTCAGTCAGCCCGTATGCCGCACGGGCACACTCGGCCGCCTTTGCGCTGTCGAGTCCAAGACCGTCTGACGGCGGGCCTTCGCTGTCACTACTATAGCGCTCTCGAGACCGAGGACGACTCTGACGTGGCCCTCTTTCGCGAGGCCTGCGCAATCGCGCGCCAGCTGCAGAGGCACATGTGTGAATATGCCGCAGCTCTGACCAAGTGCATGGTTCCGGGCTGTGGCGGTCTCATCGTCCTTGCGTCGGGCCGACTCGCGCTCTTGCAGAACAAGGAGACCGACGCATTTCAGGCCAGAATCAACTCGCGCCCTCAGTTTACGCCACGTCTCAGAGAGCCTGCTAACGACGACCAGGAGGAACAGTTTGCGCTGGGCAACGGCAAGGGCTGCAAGAGGAAGATGGTGCGGACAAAGACCGCCTTCTTGTGTAGCGCCACAAGAAGTAGGAAGCAGGGTAAAATAAAAGCATGCTCGCAGTGACAACAAAATGGTCACCAGGCGATGTACGGCGTTGGTTGGTCAGCCGCTGATGCTAAATAGTAGCCACAGTATAGGCGCTTGGCTGCATCACTGATTGCGCAGGGCGACTTTATTGTGCTGGGGTAGTCTTGCTCACATGAACAAAAGTTGCTTGCCTAGAACAGAGGCGCAAACAGATCGCGCCAGTGGCCGACGACGGTCTTGATGGTGAGCCTTTTGACTTTGGTGCTGGTCATGTCAATGGACCCCACGTCTTTATAGACGAGCAGTTCTAGAGCTTGCTGTGCTGCCACCGGCAATGCCGTTCCTGCGAGGCGCAATCTGAACAGTGCTACATTGGGCACGCGCCCCATTTGTGGCAGCAGACCCTCTTTGGTGTGGTTGGGGCTGGCCAATGTAAAAGTACCCCTTAGAAGAGCGGCAAGGGCTCTCAATCGCAATCGTTTGTCCATTACCAACATGCCGTCGAGCACGGTGCACATCACTTGATACTGTGCACAATCAAGCCCGACATTGGCACACACATCGCGCACAAAGGTCAAGGCCGAACCGCGACGAGATCATTTTGCATGCCACCGACAAAGACAATGCCTGCCAAAAGGCCAAGGCCATCGAGGTGTTGCTGGCCAGCGAAATGCCACAATGGCGCTTTACTTGCAAGGCATACTGCCTGAGAGCTCTTGACCCATCATTCTCTGCTGCCGCCTTGGCCCCTTGCGCCGCCGATTGTGAGCTCGACAACAACAACCACGCGGCTGACAATGCGGCCGCCCATGCAAGAGTTGGCTTTGAACGCACCTGCCTTTTTATGGGCAAAGTCAGCTACAAGTGCACTATGCCCGAGTATCGCCAGCATATAGCACGCCAAGCCCGCCCGGCCTCAATCGACTGCGAGGGTATTATTCAATCCGACGGCATCGTCTACCTCCTGGACATGCTTGCGCCCGAAGCATGGCACTTTGATTTGCGGCGCCTATTGGCCACGGAAACGCTGCGCAAGGTGGTGCACGCTGGACGAGGTGACATTGGCGTACTCTATCATCGCTACAACTGGACTGTCAAAGGCGTCTTTGACACACAGCTCGCCTATGCTATCGCGCATGGCATGGACACCAGAAAAAAGGCTGTCGGCCGCAATGATGTGCTGGTGCTTTTTCGCAGCCGGATGTAGATGACACCGAGGAAGCAACCATCAACCAAGACAAGACTGCCATGAAAAGGCATCTGTGCCGCGACTACTGGCTCACCCATCGCCGCCCGCCGAGCATGATGACAGTACGATACTCAGCCGCCGACGTGAGAACGCTGGTCTCTGCCCACGACCGTCTTGTCGCCATGATGACCGAGGAGCAAATTGCTCAGACGCTGCAACTGTCTGCAGAGAGAGCAGATGCAGCATGCCGATCCCTCAAGTGAACATAAGACAGGCACAAATGCCACTGTTTGCTTGGTTGGCAAATAAATAGGCGTGCCGACTGTTAACAGCGCTACCAACAGTGTATAGACTGCTAACGGCACTGCGAACAATGCTGGTAGAGCTGCTATTGTCCTTGAACAGGTTTGGTGCAAAATCTTTGTTTAGAGGCATGGACACCACAAGCACTGTTGACATGCATTTGGCTGAGGCAGACACAAATGACTCGATTTTGTACTCAAACGCCAACATGGTCACCTCAAATGGGAGTACCTCAACTAGCAATAGGGGTTTAGAGTTAGGGCTAGAGCACAAAGCTACAGATCATCCTACATTGTTGAATACTATATGCTTTTGTAGAGCAAGAGCTCAGCTACAAGATGCATTTGTCTAATTCTCGTACCGTTACGTCGTTACAGAGTTAGACGCAAATCTTTGAATTTTATATGGAACACGCCCTATACAAAGGCCCTATCCATTACAAAAAAAGTCTGTGGTTTTTGTTTTCTACACATACAATTAAGCATTATTCAGATGTGATAATTCACGCTCTATTCAATGGCACAAACGAATAGCACTGATATGTCCAAGTATCAGAGATAGAGAATTTACAATGTTAATTTTTGGAAAAGTTGACACAGGTTGTTTATTAAATTGTGGGCTAACAAAGATAGCTAGACCAAAACAGACAGCAGGAAACCCTTTTTTGGGGGTGGTTAAAGGGTATCACAAGTGTTGTTTGGAGGTCATGCATCCCAAGTACAAGAAAGCTTTGATATGGTGTGTCCTATGGACAAAGAAATCGTTGGTGCATTTCACTAGGGTTAGGGTTAGGGTTAGGGTTAGGGTTAGGGTTAGGGTTAGGGTTAGGGTTAGGGTTTAGGGTTAGGGTTAGGGTTAGGGTTAGGGTTAGGGTTAGGTTAGGGTTAGGGTTAGGGTTAGGGTTAGGGTTAGGGTTAGGGTTAGGGTTAGGGTTAGGGTTAGGGTTAGGGTTAGGGTTAGGGTTAGGGTTAGGGTTAGGGTTAGGGTTAGGGTTAGGGTTAGGGTTAGGGTTAGGGTTAGGGTTAGGGTTAGGGTTAGGGTTAGGGTTAGGGTTAGGGTTAGGGTTAGGGTTAGGGTTAGGGTTAGGGTTAGGGTTAGGGTTAGGGTTAGGGTTAGGGTTAGGGTTAGGGTTAGGGTTAGGGTTAGGGTTAGGGTTAGGGTTAGGGTTAGGGTTAGGGTTAGGGTTAGGGTTAGGGTTAGGGTTAGGGTTAGGGTTAGGGTTAGGGTTAGGGTTTAGGGTTAGGGTTAGGGTTAGGGTTAGGGTTAGGGTTAGGTTTAGGGTTAGGGTTAGGGTTAGGTTTAGGGTTAGGGTTAGGGTTTAGGG
>JANDJZ010000299.1:0-15503 GCA_027943245.1 Acanthamoeba sp. SK_2022b
TGAGAGGGAGCGAACACGCGCCGGATGAGTACGACGGAATCTCGAAAACTTGTCTCGCCCGCGCGGGCTAGTGAGAGCGTGCCTTGAATCGATTGATGGCCTGGGTGATGAGCCGAACGAAGTCCTGATGTTCCTTCGTCATGTCGGTCGAACTGGAAACAGCGCCGCTGCCGCCGTTCAATATGGGGATGAAGACCTGCGCGAGTCGATGTAGTGATTACCGAACCGGTGAGTTGGGTGGAAGGGGCCAGGTGGGGGCGCGATGGTGAACGGACCTGGCAGGCTAACGGCAGATACGGCAAAACGTGCGTGCCTATCGACTCGACCATTCTATGCAAAAACGAGAGCACCTGCAACGGCGCGTCCGCCCACCGTCAGTCTCCGCAAGCTGCGCACTGCTCTGAAGCGCGTGAACTGTGAGGGAAAACCTTGAGGCGCAGATCTGGGTACTGAGGAATGGCCGCCACGATCCGCAGAGAAACGTGGGAGGTGCGGGCCCACATGGCAAGGAGCTCTTCCATTCCCGATTGATTCTCGAGAGATCCAAAACCTGTATAAGCACGGCACGCGCACCTGCCTCGTCAATCGTTTGAAACTGGCCGTGCTCGCGACGTGATGGAGCATGTTAGGGGTTGTGCACACCGCTGCTCAGGGCAGTGACGACCGCCACGATCTGTTGCAAAAAGTTGGCACACACGGGCCTCTCGGGCGTGTCCTGCTTGTAGAGCTCCTTGCCCAGTATCCCCTCCACCTGCTCCAGAAATTTGCCCACCACGCTCTGCAGACCAGAGTCGCCCTTTAGCCGGTCGCACGTCGATGGTCCCCGCGATTGTGGCCAGGGAATGGCGTCGTTAATAACGGTACCTTGAGAGTGTCCTGCTGCAGCTTCTTGTCCTTAGTAGCCGCCAGCAGCAGCCCAATGCCGTTGAAAAAGAAGAGCTGACTATCGTAGGGCAACACGTTTTCAGCTTCCAGCTTCACCACGAGCTGATCCTGTTTATGTCGTGTGGTGCGGCGCGCGGTGTTAGCTTGTGGGCCAAGCGTGCGACCGAGCAAACGTTTGAGCGCACCTGGGACGCGGCGAGTATCTGAGATAGATAGGGGAGAAGGAGGTTCTTCTGCGCTCGACAAAGTCGGAAGAACATGTAGGCGGCTCTGCTTCGCACAGTGACGTCGCTGCTACGCATGCCACTGCAGAGGGGCAACAAAAACGGAGGACGAGGTGGCTCGGGTTAGATTCGTTCATGTAAGATAAACGCAATAATTATAAGAATCAATATTTATTCTTACATCCAATGGGGAAAGCCGTACGTACCTGGTTCCAAAGAAGGCGCCCAGAAAAGCAGAGATGACGGTGGCGTCGTTGGGCAGGTATCGGGCGTAGTTGATGGCGGTCTCAAAGGCCGTGAGGACCACCGCCCGGTGCGGGTATCGCCACACGTCTGCAGCAGTGAAGCGGATCTCCGAGTCAGTTCACGCTACGATCATGATCGTGCGACATGTACAAGTGGAGGCGAGACCTGAGGAGACAAGGGCCACCAGCATTTCAGAGAAGAAGCGAGAATCTACGCACGCACCGCGCATCCGGGAGGTCAGCGCATACGCCGTATGCCGAGCAAGGGGGTGGTAGGCGATACAGTACCCACTTGAGTGGAGGCATCAGCGAGAAGGCCGAGGAGGAAGAGGGATACCTCGACGTCCGCAAAAGACATCGACGAGATGTTGGCGAAGCACGCCCGTATGAGAGAAGAGACGAACAAAACAGACATTTCCGGGCATAGCTTGACCACCTTTCGGAACAGGTTGCTGAGCTCCTACGCATTGCAGCCATGGGGGGGGGGAAGAACGTCAAAGAGGCGACCAGTGGGGGCACAGTAGCGATTGGCGATGGCGGCACCTTGCGGTATTGAAGGAACTCCTGCTCGATCTGGTCCGGTTTGCTGAAGTCGTACGAGGAGTCGTATTTCATCTTGTTGGCCACGATGGTGAGGAGTTTGCGTAGGTGCTCCTTGTCCTCTTCGGCGAGCTCCTTGTCCTTTTGCACCTTTTCAACAAAGCACTTGGCCAAGGGCAACACCTCCTCCGAACTGCCGTAACCACGAACGCGGTCAAGACGAATGCACGCGATGACGGAGAAGACGTGGGAAGGGAAGCGAGCACTAAGTGCACGTACACAAGGTCGTCTTCGGCGTTGAGGTATTGCCACATCAGAGCCAACGCCGCATTGACCATCTGCTTGCTTTGTTCTGGACGTCGCAACACAATTGGCAACACAGGCAAGACGTCAGTTCGCGGTTGTGCGAGCACCGCAACGGTGAAATTGAAACAAAGCGGGAATGTACTTTCGACGTCTGGTCCAATCTTCTGCTGCGCCACCATGACTTGGATCTGTTCATGATGCAAATGCCCGCACGAACGAAGGTAGGATGTGAGAGGCCACACGGGCCGCAGCAAGCTCTTGATGTAAGAGGCGAGTACCGCAGTCCAGCCGTAGATAAGCTCGACGCCGATGGAGTTGGTCAACTTGGCCAGCTTGGCCTGAAAATCCTCGTCCTGCCAAGAGGTTAGAACAGCGAGGCACGGTGAGCACAACCCAACAAAGTGACATCTTAGCGGTACCTCGGTCTTGATAGAAGAGATCATCGGCAAGAGGTTGAGCTTGTGTAGCAGGTCCAGCTTGAGCATCGGATCCATGCCGCGCACGACGATCTGCACGTCACAGTCCGGTCACCGAGGAGGCCCAGTCCCAGGGGAGGCACAAAGATGATCGAGAGATGAAGTGTACCTCGTAAAGGCATTCACAGACCTCCTCCCGAAGGTCCTCGACAGAGAGCAGCTCGTAGAAGAGGGGCAAAAAGCGGTTGTTCACGATCAGCGGGAGCTCAATCCAGGCTGAGGTTTTTTTTGTGAGGGAAGTAGTAGCGCGCATCGAAGTTATACGAGAATCTCGTGTCCATCGCGGAGGCTAGTGATTCGTAATGGTGTATGTGGACATACCGAGATAGGCGCGCAGGTTGTCCAGGCACGACTTGGCGATGGGAGCGCATGATGTGCGGAACGTTACGAGGATGGTATAGCACACTTCCACGTACGTGTTCACGCAATTCGCTTTCATCGCCTCTTTCTGCGGCACGACCATAACCACCACCACATGGTACCATAAGGGGGGGGGGGAAGGTAAGGCCTGCACTGGAGCCATTCACTCGGAAGAGCTGCAAGGAGCGAACGCACAATATTAGACGCGTGGGCGATCTCGGCAGACGAGCGGACAGCATCAGAGTTGATGACGAGCTGGTCGATTGATGCCATGATGCGCAGAAACATGTCCACCATCACCAGCCCCACCGGCGTTGCTGCATGCGCAAGCATGCTGGCGTCAGCACCTGGTTCATCGTACTTTTGGGAAATGAATATAGGAGTGGACGCACATCCGGTGGACTTGAGGAGCAGGAAGAGGTCCGAGAAAAAGGAAGGCCACTCCTCGGGATACTCCAACTTGAACAGCACCACCAAGGCCTGCACAAATTTGTTCTTCACCGCTGTGTGTGTGTGTGTGTGTGTGTGTGTGTGTGTGTGCGCGCGCGTCGGTCGGTCAGCTGCCAACACATACAGCACCTTCACGCAACGTAAAAGTGGCTTGGCAAGAGACAAAGAGACAAAGCGGTACAGCTGTCCTCCTGGGGATGCGAGGGCAGATGGTCCTTGAGCCACGCGAACATGCCCTGCCGTAGGGCAGCTCTACTCTCCGCGGACAGCTCCCCGTGTCTGGCGGCAAGTGAATATTACTATTTGTGCAGTTAAAATCTCCCCGGAGGAGACAGCATGGATTTGAGGAGATGGAAACACACGAGAGAGGGACGCACTTGTGGTTGAGGAGATCGACGAGGGTGAGGAAGCAGAAAAATCGAACCTGCATCGGGCAATCCGAAAAGGCCTTCTGGAGGCACAGCTGCCAGGCATCACCTGATGCCTTGAACTGGGCCAGGAGTGCCTGCGCGCCCTGCAGCGTATGCGTCGGTACCTGAGTTGGGTTGAGGCTCACCAGCACCGCTCGCTCAAAATCATCACCCATCTCTCCCAGCGCCCAGTTCACGAAACTTATCGTTTTTTCCCTCTCTTTTCCCTTCTTGTGCTTTCTTCTTCTCCTTTTTTTCGTTTCTTAAAAGTGCACTCATGATAACAAGAAGAATGGGAATGCATAGAGTAGGTATTCCAGAAAAGGGTCAACAAAACTACATTTAAGTGTGGTGGTGTAGTGGTGTAATGTTGTGGTTGTGCTATTGGTGGTGGGGTGGTTATGTTGTTGTGGTGGAGTGGTTCTGGTGGTTGTGTTAGGTGGTGTTGATGGTGTGATGATGGTGTAAGGGTGGAGATGATTCATAATAATATGGAGCAGAGTGTTCTGAAAAAGTAACAAGAACTCTTTTTACTGTTAAATACACTATGAAAAACAATGCAAGCACACAAATGACAGGAACAGAGTGTTTGGAAAAAAGTAACAATGTACACTTTTTCTACATAAACTGTATAAAAACACATGGATATATGTACAAGGTTAAAAAAAGAGCAAGTACCAAGCTAGCATGAGAAGACAGGGCCAGAAGATGTCTATGCTGAGAAGAAGCGGTTGTAGAATCAGCCTGTGTTGCCACCTCCTCAGCTTCTGCAGCAGCAGTGGAGAAGGCTTCCTCTGCTGCTATCTTGGATTTGCTGCTCTCCTTGGCCTCAGCGTGTATGAGCTGCTTCATATGCTTCTTGCAGGGATGGCCCTGGTAGCACTCAGCCACAGACTCTGTTTGCATGACTGTGAAGTTGCTGCTTTTGTTGGCAAGGATGTTGTGGCCAAGGCAAATGTCCTGGTAGAGGGACCCAAGTTAAGGTGTTGTTTGGTGATCAAACAGAGCTGATATCATCTTGTGGGGGCATCCCCAATGTTCCTGCAGGACCTGCTCCTGCAATTGATTCCACTGACAACAGCCACAATGTCAGCTGTTATCCATGTGATCATCCATGTGTACTCAGAGCTTTGGCATATGCATTACTTAACCATAACCCACTTACACTAATGCATACTTTCTTTTGACTGCAGGAAAAAGTTCAACCAATCAATGCTGTCATGGGAGGCCCTCTTGCATTTGCTGACAGTCAAGGCACAAGCACTTCAGTACAAGTGCTGGACTGACATTAGCATCAACATGCTTCTCCAGCTGGGCTTGCAGGACTACAGCTCACAACATGCCTCCAGAAGGCCCAAGAAAAAAGTGCCAGACCTGCAAAGGTTCCCTATCCCCAATGGGATGAGGTTGTCAAGGCGAGAGCAGCTGCTACTTCTGCTACTCTTGCCTACCAAAAGATGTCCAGGCTCAACTGAAGAAGAAACTGCACACTCCCCCCACTGCATCACCACGCTCATCTTCAACTCCATCATGCAGCCCAACCACTGCCAGAAATCCTGCCTCTTCCACCAAGCCCACTCTCAAGCACTTCTATATCCTCCTCCACACAGCACCACAGCACCTGCTCTCAGCAAAAAAAAAAGCACTGGAGCTCTCCTTGTAATACAAGCAGCAACACAGTTGTCCTTCACCAGCACACCTCCAAATCCTCCCATCAACTTTGACAACAATGACACAAGTGATGATGACAACTCCATTGACATGCTAGGTGCTCTTCAGTCATACCTTTCACTGAACATCATAACACCCCCCCACAGATAGTCTGTCCAGTTTTTGGGCCAACTGCTCCTTTACCAAAGCACTGGACTGGCATTCTTGCACTTGCAAGGAGCTGCCCAGATATGGTGGCAGTTTCTTGTTTGATGACACGGGGTTGGGTAAGACAGGTATGACTTTTCCTCCTCCCTCCCTTCATGTCCCTCCCCCTATCATCAGCTCCTGAAAGCCAGCTGATATGCAATTTTGTTATCAAGTCATGGTGCTGGCCACCCTTGCAGAGTGCCTGCACTGGCCCACTTTGGTTGTTGCTCCAGGCATGATGGTTGCTCCATACACAGCGATGCAAGAATGGCAGCAGGCACCAAATCTGGGCCCTGAGCAAGTACTTTACCACTTTTGACAGCCTCACCAAGCATCCTGGCGTCAAAGAGTAGGGCTCCCAACATATGTCCACATTGGTTTACCATGCAGGCACATCTGCAAGCTTAACAATGATGCTCTGAGTGGCAAGTTTTTTTATTTTTGTTGCTGCTGTGTGCTGACACAACTTGAAATGCAGTGACCACCCCAGTGGAGTGGTCATTTCGTAAGTGGTTTTTTTTTGCTTTGCTGCTGTCTGACAACACAACTTGAAATGCTGTGCCCACCCCAGGGGATTGGTCATTTTGTCATTTTTTTTTACTGTTAATTATGTGACCACCCCAGTAGTGGAGTGATCATCATCATCACCAGGATTGTTTGCTGCCCCAAACATGCAACACCCCTATTGTGGAGTGGTCATTTCATCATCTGTTTTTTTTTTAATGTTGGACACCAAAACTGGTGAGTAGAAGTGGTGGAGTGGTTAATCCCCACTGGCACCAACACAACTAGACATGATGTGACAAACGCCAGTGGAGTATGGTCATATGGTAATCATCATCATCATCATCATCTTTTTGTAGATGGCCAGCTGTGACCATCCCAGTGGAGTGGTAATTTCAGCAGTGTTTTTTTTTTGTTGCTGCTGTCAGTCAACACAACTTGAAATGCTGTGACCACCCCAGTGGAGTGGTCATTTCGGCAGTGTTTTTTTTTGTTGCTGCAAACACAACTTGAAATGCTGCAACCACCCCAGGGGAGTGGTCATTTCACTATTGGTTTTTTTTTTGCTTTGCTGCTGTCTGACAACACAACTTGAAATGCTGTGACCACCCCAGTGGAGTGGTCATTTTGGCAGTGGTTTTTTTGTCGCTGCTGTCTGCCAACACAACTCAAAATGCTGCCACCCCAGTGGAGTGGTCATTTCAGCAGTGGTTATTTTTGTTGCTGCTGTCAGCCAACACAACTTGCATGACCACCCCAGTGGAGTGGTCATTTCATTATTGGGTTTTTTTGTGTTGCTGCTGCTGTCCAACAACACAACTCAAAATGCTTTGACCACCCAGTGGTGTGGTCATTTTGGCAGTGGTTTTTTGTTGTTGTTGTTGTTGTTGTGGTCATTTCATTATTGGGTTTTCTGTTTGTTGCTGCTGTTTGCCAACACAACACAACTTGACTCAAGTTAACCCTAAGAAATGATGTGACCACCCCACCAGGTAGTGGAGTGTGATCATTGTTTCCTCATTGTTTTTCTTGGTATTCCTTTGTTGGCCAGCTAACACACCAAAACTTGAAATGAAATGACCACCCCAGTGGAGTGGTCATTTTTGGTATACATGTTGTGGTGGATCCAACAGCCAGCTCAACTATGTTGCAATAACCAGTCGTTGGGGTTGAGCTCACTGTCCGCACACCCCCAAGCAAACAAGGTTTTAACCCATCCCAACCAATACCAACGCTCATGCATGCTCAGGCACAGGCGTCTCCAATCAAAACAGCTCCTTCTGCATGTGGCACAGCAAAACACAATTTCAGCCAGTGGCATTGTAGGTGCCTGATGTTGTCCTGATTAATAATTTGTAATCCCAAGAAAATCCCAAGACACAGACTCCAGCAATTGCTCCACTCAGGTGGTTACAGTGTTTGTGGCTGGGTGGCTGAAAAACAGATGACTGAAGTACCACTCTACTGGGGTGGTGACAATAGTGGGGACTGGCTGGCCCAAAAACCAGCAATGATGAGATGACCACTCCACTGGGGTGGTCAAATGATGGTGGGATGGCTTTCCACCAAAAAGTGTGACACAACACTATGAAGTTGACCTGCTGTGGGTGCTATAGTCCTGGCTTGCTGGCTGGCTGGCAAAAAAATGCATGCATGAACACTCCACATGGGTGGTCACAGTATTTGGAGCTGGCTGGCCACAACTGGTGATGAAATGACCACTCCACTGGGGTGGTCATCTTATTTTGGAGGGTTGGCATCAATGATGACATGACCACTCTGCTGGAGTGGTCAAATTGTTTGCAGTTTACTGGCCATAAACAACTTCTAACATGCCACCAGGATGGCTGGTGGACAAAAAACCAATGGATTGTCCAATCTGTTGAAGTTTGCAGGTGTATAAACTTTAATAGCCAATTGCATCAGAGTTCCTTTTCCTTTTCACACTGCGAGTGTAGAATGTGGGTGAGCAGGTCTCAGAAGTTTGCATCATCATTGTCATCATTGTCTTCCCCATGCCTGGCATGGTGGAGCTGGCTCTTGCTGCTGCTGCTGCTGCTCTTAGAGTCATGATGATGTTGCTTTCTTGGGATTAGAGCCCCTCTGATCTGCTCCCACCACTCATCATCATCTAAGGTCAATTGAACAGGGCAATGGGGCAGTTGCTTGCAGCATATCTGCTTGCTTGGATCAATGGAGCCAGCTGTCAGTGCAGACAACCCAGCAAAGTCTTCTGCATCCTGCTCCTCCCCACTGCTGGCATCATCCCCACAGAGGTGATAGTGGTTCACACTGTGGAGTGTGGATGCACAATCCTCCAACCCAACATGCCTGTGCAATGCATCCTCCACATACATGAGTGTGTGTGGTGTGTGGTGTGTGGTGTGTGGTGTGTGGTGTGTGGTGTGTGGTGTGTGGTGTGTGGTGTGTGGTGTGTGGTGTGTGTGTGGTGCTGTTAGCATGATTATTAAAAAAAACTGTGTGGATGCATACCTCTTAGCATGCATTGTCCATATCTTTGGCTTGCTTCAAGTGAAACCACTTGGTTACAGCTGGAATTGCTTTAACAATATCAGCACACTTCAGTCCAGTCCTGAAGCTCAGCTGGCGATGTGTGCCAGCATCAGCATCATCGTTCTCATCATTGTCATCAGGATCTGCATCATCGTCATCATTGTCTGTGTCATCTTTCTGCTCCAACTGGTGCTTGGCTTTCTCCTTGCCTGTGGTTTGGCACAGGTGTCAGGGCTGCAACATGTATATGTGTAGGGCATGGCCTCATGACACAATTGGTACCATTGTTCCTTTTGCTACCATGGACCCATGTTCAAATCTGCTCCTCCTCAGCAAAGTACTGGCCATGGATCTTGTTTTGAGCTGATTTAAGCCAATTTGTTTGATTTTGATAGTTGTGAATGTGACTAGATCTTACCTGACAGTTGCATGTTGAAAAGCATAATTTTCCAGATTTTTCTCGAAACGCACAAGGCCACAAAGTGATAATTGTTCTAAGACTTAGATGACCAGCCCTAATAAGACTTGAGAGATGGATGATAGGAAGAAGAAGAAGAAAAAACAATGGAGTTGTAGGTCTATATTATCATTCTTTCTTGGGACCCAAGAGAATTACCTCAAGGTTGGGCTTGAGGAATTCCTCCACACATTCCAGGGCATTCCCCATCTGGTCAAAGTCCTCCCAGGTGTTGAACTCAGTGGGGTAGCCTTCCCACTTGACCCAGACCTCGAGCTTGCCATCCTCACTATTGATCCTCATGTCTTGAATCGCTTCCACTTGATCCTCTTTCTCGTTGTCGCTGAAGTTGTGGTCGTTGTCAGAGTTCATCTCTTCTTCTTCTTCTTCTTCTTCTTCTTCATCTTCTGCTTCTTCCTCTTCTTCCTCTTCCTCCTCAAGCAGCCTGGCACTCTTTCTTTTGTGGCCAGACAAGCTTTCCCACTCTGCATCATCAGCAGTTTCTCTAGCCTTCCTCTTTTCCACATCAACTCTCTGGACTTTTCCCTCAGAGGTGATGGCACCAAGCATCTTCTTTTCCATCTCAGACATGGTTTCGTGGTCACCTGCTGCTACCTTGGCAGAGTTGGCCAGGTGAAGAGTACCCTTGTGTTTTTTGTGGAGATCATGTCTTTTTCCCCCCCCCACCCAGTGCACACTTTGCTGTTAGTTTGACAGTGTGTGTGTGGGGGGGGGGGTAAAAGAACCACACAAACCTGTTATAGACAGTCTTCATGACCTTGACAGAGACTCCCAGGTAATCACTGAACCCTCTTGTGGAGGTGCTCTATGGTCTCACCTTCCTCCAGGGGAATCCTCTCTGTGTTTGTTGTCTTTGTTGTTGTCTATTAGTTTTTTTTTGTTGTTGTTGTTGTTGTTTTTTTGCCTGTGTATGAGAGAGAGAGAACCTGCAAAGAGATTGGTGATGACCATCCTCCTGAAGTCAAGGGCTGAGGTGGTGAGCTCAGGGTTAAAGTCTTTGATGAGGATTTTGAATTGGATAGCAAATGCTCCAGTTGTGATGGGGTTGCCAACCGAGTTGAGCCACAGAGCCAGAGGGGGATCAGCAGGATCTATGCAGAGGTGGGGCCTCACTCTCTGTTTGAAGAACTCTATATAGGTAAACAGCTGAGGCGGGAGGGGCAGGTGAGTGGTGTTGAGGCGAGTCACCTTTTCATCACCCACCTGCATCACCATCTCCTCTGCATCCCATTGCAGGTGATCTGCATAGAGGTTCACAAAGACCTGTTTCCTGAGTCCCCCACCGAGGTAGAGCATCATCCCCATCAGAATCCTTTGCATTGCCATCCCCTTCAGCCTCCTCACCCTTTTAGACTTGACCGGCAGAGCCTTGATCTCATCCACACTCAGCACCTTGAGGAACAGCCCCATGTGCTTGCCCCATTGCTTGACCAGCCAGGAAAAAAAGGCCAGGCCCTCTTCCTTGGTAAAGAACTTGCCTGCCAGCCCCAAAGATAAAACCAACAACAAAAAAATGAAGAGAGAGAGAGAGAGAATAAAGTCAGTCATATGTGTGTTTGTGTGTGTGTGTGTGTGTGTGCAAATAAAAAGAGAGCACAACAAAATATTCCCTCCCACACCAAGTCAAGAAACCCTTCAGAATGCAAACAAGACAAAAAAAAACAAAACAAAACAAAAAAAAAAAACAAAAAACAACCTTTGGCAGTCATGTGTTTTTCATCTGCCAGAAGGACTCTGTTCCTGGCTGCCTGAAGCTTGTGCCTGTTGGCTGCCCTGCCTAGTAGCTTCTTGCAGATGATGAGGTTTGTGAGCTCCTGGTTCGTGGCCTCCTTCAGCTCTGTCCTCAGGAACTTGACAAAACCCTTGAGCAGCCAGCACTTGTTCCGCACAGTCGAACCTGGCCCATAGTAGGCCTCCAGCCACTGAATGTACTCTTTCACCCTTTCAGGTTCCTGGAGCAAACTCACAGTAGCTGGAAGACCTACATAGGGGAAATCAAAAAAAACAAAAAAAAAAGTTAGTTGACACCAACAGAGCAAACAAACAAAAAAAAAAAAGTTCAGATGCTCTACCTCTGAACTTGGACCAGAAGCCAAAGTAGCTGCCCAGAACAGAAGTCATATCCTTCAGAGCCTTCCTGGTGTCAGCAGTGTTGACCTTCTTGGGAGAGCGAGGATTCTCCAAAGTGGCAGCAATCTGTGCCAGAACCTGCAAACAAAAAGCAAGGATTAGCAATAATGTTATTATGTAGGAAAGAGAGAGAGAGAGAGAGAGAAAGAATTATTGTACCTCTGGTCGAGCAAGGGCCAAGGCAAGAGAGTTCTTGTCATCCAGCCAAGCCTGGACATGAGGAATCTGCCTGACTTGGGCACCTGTAAGGCCATAGAATCTGGGCTTCCTCTGTCCCTGCTTGACAGTGTCTGGATCTGAATATAGGTATCACCAACAACAACAACAACAATAACACAGGTTAGCCAGAGGTTTCAAAAAAAAACAACAAACAAAAAACATAGGAAAAACATACCATAAAGAACACCTGCTGCTCTGAATTCCTTGCGCTTGGCCAGATACTCCTTGTCAGCTGCTTCAGTGCTTGTACTAGCAGGGGCAGTAGTCTTGGCATCCTCATTGTTGCTGGGGCAGTCCTTCTCCATGGCCGCTGGTTGTTGAAAGTTGTGAGTTGTTGTGTTGGCTTGCAAGAGAGAGAGAGAGAGTGTGTTGGTGAATTGGTGGAAGACTGGCAGCCAGAGGGCAGTATTTATCTATGTAGCAAGCCAATCAGCAACACTCCTGTTAGTGCACCAATAGCAACAACTCCTGCTATCAACCCAGAGCACTATTTGCTGGGACACAAACAACCTTGTTGCCTCAGCAGGTGAATGGCTGTGCTTTAAACAACCTAGTTGCCTCAACATGTGATTGGTGGTGACTTAAGCCACCCAGATGCAGCCAATCACAAGTACCCCAGTTGAACAACCACTCACAGTAACTCCTGTTGAGCAACAACCCAGTATTTATATGACAGTAGCTGACCAGTCAAATCATTACACACACACCCTCACAATAACACATACCTGCCAGAGACCAGACCATGTCAAGCTACCACCCTACCAGGATCATCTACATTCCCCCAGTGCCAGTCTTCAACTATCAACAACAACAACAACAACAACAACAACAACAAGATGACTATGAAATAGGTACAGCTATCTTTTTCTCTTTTGATTTTCAATTTTGCTAACATTAACTACTTACCATAACAGGGTCAGGGTTAGGGTTAGGGTTAGGGTTAGGGTTAGGGTTAGGGTTAGGGTTTCAGTCTGTGCCCTAGAACAAGGTCGCACCACGGTGCTTTTGCCTCTGGTCGCACGTTGGTCGCGTTCTAAGGTCGCGCACAGCATAATTTGTGCAGTGCGGCAAAAAAAAAAAACATTATTGCCGAGCCCCGTTGTTGTCAAACCGCCCCATGCCACTGCCCCGCACCAAGCAACACTCGCGAGCGGTAGCAAGCGAGCGTTGCAGCACACCACCCAGCTACGAAGAGGAGGTAATCTGTTTTGCGTTGCGTGTGTTTTTGCACCTTGGCTGACCTTTGATTTGTTTTGGGGGGGGGTGTGAACACAACAAAGATGCGACGCCATCTGCAGGACTCGTCGTCATCCACAACAACCCCTGCCAAGTGGACTCGCACCAGCACTCCACAACAGGAGCACACGTGCATCCAATGCAATGCGCAGTTCAGCACGGTCAAGCGGCTGAATGAGCACACAAAGCGAGCGCATGCACCAGCTGCCGACCGCACCTGCCCCTACTGTCACCAGCTCTTCTCGAACAGCGCATCACTGCCACGCCACCTCCGTAGCTGCCCTCAGCAGCCCGACATCGCCATCAAGTGCGTCATGCCCGCTTCTGCTGTTCCTCCAAGTCCAACCTCGCCGCACAACAAGTCCCGCACGAGCAAGAAGGGCTACACGGCAGTTGAGCGCTACCTGGCTCGCCTGGTTGTGTACCTCGAGAAGGGCGACTTCACCTACTCCAACAAGACACGGCTTGAGCAGCTGGCAGCACTCACGATCACAAGCTACAAGTCCTTTGTGCGCAAGTTCCTGGAGGCCGTGGTGCAAGGCCTTGTTGCAGGGCATGGCGAGGGTACACACCTCCACCACACTCTGTGCTGTGTGCGTGTGCGTTGCTCATATCTGAGTGCCCTCATGTCACTTGTGCTGCTGCGCACAGAGATCTTGGCTGAGGAGAACGCAGAGGACACCTACGAGAAGATGGTGGTGCACTTTAGCAAGCTTGATCCCATCAGCCAGTTCGTGCGTGCACGGGAGCAGGACAGCTTCATGGGGCGCTCGCAGGTCAACCTCATGAGCGCGCTGCTCTGGCACCTTGCCTTTGTGCACCACCTTACACACCCACGTGTGTCCACTGGATGTGCACGATGGCACGTGCCCTTGACGAGGAGGGTTGGGCTCGCATGCGGCGCCTCGAGGCTGCCCTCCACTCTGTGCCAGCACGCGAGTTCCTTGGGGCTCAAGGCCAGCGCCGCGACCAGTTCAACTGGCTGAGAGACTGGATCGTGTTCTCCCTGTTTGTTGACATCCCTCCCATGCGGCCACAGAACGGTGAGCTCGAGGTGATGGACCAGACGGAGCCAGCAGGCAGCCGCCAGACCAACGGGATCCTCTTCTTCAAGTCACGCGTCTCACTCCAGATCGTCCAGTTCAAGAACACTGCGTTCCACGGAGAGCACATCATCGACCTGCCTGAAGGCTTACAGGCCAAGCTGCTGGCCTACATGAACGTGGTCCGGCCTGCCTACACCCACGACATGTCACGCTCGAATCGTGTCAACGAGGATGAAGGGACCAGTGATGATGATGACTACAACGAGAGTGAGAGGGATGATAGCGACAACGATGGCGATCTCCCAAGCTCCTCAACCCCAACCCCAACCCCCACCTCCACCACCCAACCTGCCCGCCGTACTGAGCTGCGTGATGAGGTGCAGGTGTGGCGCGGTCAGTCACCGTGGCTGTTCCTTAAGCCTGGCAACAAGAAGGCAAAAAAGATCGGTGGGCTGTGGATTAACTTCGTGCTTGAGAATACTGGCCAGAAGACCAATCTTCGTGTGTGGCGCAAAGTTGCTGAGACAGCTTCTGCAGCACAGAATTCACTCGAGAAGCAGCAGATCCTGAGCACCGCGCTCCTTCACCAGCACCAGACAGGCCGCGACTACTACGTCACACACGACCCACGAGCCAAGAGCAAGGAGGTGCATGCAGTCTGGCACAGCCTTCTGACTGCCCCTGTACCATTGGTATGTTGTTTGTTGTCACTTATCATTTTAGACAACATACTAATGGATTAACCCAGGTTGAACGACCACAGCCAGAGCCACAGCCAACTCTCCAGCAGCAGCATACTCCATCGTATCCTCCCATTCCAAACACACCACAGCGTGCGCCTCACCTCACACCCTATCAAAAGACCTATCAATATCATGAAGGTGACTGGCAGTGTGGTAGATGCAAAAATGTCAACTTTGCCAGGAGGAATGAGTGCAAAAGATGTGCTCAGGGGTTAGGGTTAGGGTTAGGGTTAGGGTTAGGGTTAGGGTTAGGGTTAGGGTTAGGGTTAGGGTTAGGGTTAGGGTTAGGGTTTAGGGTTAGGGTTAGGGTTGGGTTAGGGTTAGGGTTAGGGTTAGGGTTAGGGTTAGGGTTAGGGTTAGGGTTAGGGTTAGGGTTAGGGTTAGGGTTAGGGTTAGGGTTAGGGTTAGGGTTAGGGTTAGGGTTAGGGTTAGGGTTAGGGTTAGGGTTAGGGTTAGGGTTAGGGTTAGGGTTAGGGTTAGGGTTAGGGTTAGGGTTAGGGTTAGGGTTAGGGTTAGGGTTAGGGTTAGGGTTAGGGTTAGGGTTAGGGTTTAGGGTTAGGGTTAGGGTTAGGGTTAGGGTTAGGGTTAGGGTTAGGGTTAGGGTTAGGGTTAGGGTTAGGGTTAGGGTTAGGGTTAGGGTTAGGGTTAGGGTTAGGGTTAGGGTTAGGGTTAGGGTTAGGGTTAGGGTTAGGGTTAGGGTTAGGGTTAGGGTTAGGGTTAGGGTTAGGGTTAGGGTTAGGGTTAGGGTTAGGGTTAGGGTTAGGGTTAGGGTTAGGGTTTAGGGGTTAGGGTTAGGGTTGGGTTAGGGTTAGGGTTAGGGTTAGGGTTAGGGTTAGGGTTAGGGTTAGGGTTAGGGTTAGGGTTAGGGTTAGGGTTA
>JANDJZ010000003.1:0-61723 GCA_027943245.1 Acanthamoeba sp. SK_2022b
CCAGGCTGCCGCCCGGGTGCGAGCGGGCGAAATCTTCCGCGTTGAAACCGCGCTGGCGCATCAGCGCCATCGCCAGGGCATCGCCCATCATCAGCGTGTTGACCGCGCTGGAGGTCGGCGCCAGCCCCATCGGGCAGGCTTCGCGCTCGACGCCGATATCCAGCACGCAGGCCGCGGCCAGCGCCAGCGGCGACTCTTTGCCGCCGGTGATGGCGATCACCGGAATGCCATTCTCCGCCAATAGCGGCAGGATCAGATCCAGCTCTTTGGCGCGGCCGGAGTAGGAGATGAACACCACCACGTCGTCGGCGCCGATCATGCCGAGATCGCCGTGCAGCGCCTCCGCCGGGTGCACGAAGAACGACGGTGTGCCGGTGCTGGCCAGCGACGCGGCGATTTTCTTGCCGATATGGCCGGATTTGCCGATGCCGGAAATCACCGCTTTGCCACGGCAGTTCAGCAGCAGTTCGCAGGCGCAGACGAAGTTGTCGTCCAGGCGCGCCAGCAGGCGTTGCGCTTCGGTCAGCTCGATCTCCAGCGTTTCGCGGGCGAAGGCGAGCAGGGCGTTGGCGTTACTCATCGGGGTCTCCTACCAGAAGGATATTGATGCCTTTCGCCTGCAGGGCGGCGAGGTAATCGGGGTTGATGTCTCGGTCGGTGATCAGCGTGTCGACGGCGCTGAGTTCGCACACCACGTTCGGGCTCTTGCGGCCGAATTTCGAGGAGTCTACCAACAGAATAATGCGGCCGGCGGCTTCGCACATCGCTTTGCTGACGTTGTGCACTTCGTTGAAAGTGGTGACGCCGGCGTTAAGATCGACGCCGTCCGCGCCGATAAACAGCTTGTCGAAACTGAACTGCTGAAACGCCGATTCGGCCAGCCTGCCGTGGAACGAGGCCGATTTTTTGCGGTAGGTGCCGCCGGGCATCAGGATGGTCTGATCGTTGTCCAGCTCCACCAGCGCGTTGACGATGGTCAGGCTGTTGGTCATCACCGTGATGTTATTGAACTGCGCCAGATGCGGCACCATCTGCAGCACCGTGCTGCCGGCATCGAAGATCAGCGAGTCGCCGTCGGCGATCAGCGCCACGGCGGCGCTGGCAATGTGGCGTTTTTTCTCGGTGTTGATATGGGTTTTGCGGTCGATCGGCTGATCGCCGTCGTCGCGGCTGAGCACCACGCCGCCGTAGGTGCGGATCACCTCGCCTTCTTCTTCCAGCAGGGTGAGATCCTTGCGGATGGTGGTGCCGGTGGTGGAGAAATGCTCGGCCAGGGCGTCCACTGCCGTTTTGCCATGCCGCTGCAGATATTCAAGGATAGCGGCCTGCCGCTGCTTTGGTTTCATCGCGATTCCCGTTCACAAGAGTTGGGCATTTCCCCTCGCTGAATAATTCACTATGAAAGGTAATGTCTTTTAATGTGAAAATATCACGATTTGGGTTCAATCGCTAACGATAGTGCAGACTGGCATGCGCGATCCTCGGGGAAGATCACATCCGGGCGCAAATCCCGCTGATGCAAACCGTGCAATCGAGGCAGCGGGCGGGGCCGGGCGAAAACGGTCAGGCCGCGCAGCAACAGACTGCCGCACACCCGCCGATCGGCGTCGAAGGCCAGCGCCAGCACCACTCGCGGGCGGAAGCGGCCGCCGGAACGGCCGACGCCGACGGCGCCCAGCCGGCACAGGCCGTCGAAGGCGCGGTTGAAGCGCTGCAGTTGCCACCAGCCGAAGGCGATTTGCAGCAGCCAAGCCAGCAGCGCGAAGGCGATCAGAGCTTGAGTCATGGGGTTCTCCTTAGGCCCCCTTGCGCGGAAGGGGGCGTCGATGGCGTCAGAACATCACCTGGCCGCCGGTGATGTTGATCGATTGGCCGGTGCAGTAAGAGGCCTTATCGCTGGCGTAGAACAGCAGGGTGTTCAGCACGTCCTGGTAGTCGCAGCCGCGCTTCAGCGGCACTTTGTCGATGTAGTACTGCTCCACCTGGTCCGGCGCGATGCCCAGTTTTTGCGCGTACTGCGGCAGCAGCGACTGGAACATCGGCGACTTCAGCAGGTTGCCGAGCATCAGCGAATGCACGGTAATGCCGTACTCCGCCAGATCGAGCGCCAGCGACTGCGTCAGCCCCACGCCGCCGAACTTGGCGGCGCTGTAGCCGGAGTTGTGCTTGCTGCCGACCTTGCCGGACTTGGAGTTGATCTGAATGATGCGCCCGGCGATGCCGTCGCGGATCATCAGGCGCGAGAACTCGCGGGCGCAGAGGAAATAACCCACCAGGTTCACCTGCAGCGAGCGATCGAAGTCGCCCAGCGGGAAATCGATGATCGGCGCCGCCTTGGCGATGCCTGCGCTGTACACCAGCAGGTTGGCCTGGCCGAATGCCCGGTCAACCGCCGCCGCCAGCGCGATCACGCTCTGCTCGTCGGTGGCGTCGGCCTGAAAACCGCAGGCGCTGCCTGCGCCAAACGCTTCGTTGATCTGCTGTGCCACCAGATTGGCGTTGTCGGCGTTCAGATCGGCCACCGCTACCCGATAACCGGCCTGCGCCAGCCCGTGGGACAAAAAGGCGCCTAACGTTTGGCCGCCGCCAATCACTACAGCTACTTCAGACATGGTCTACTCCTTATGCGATAAATGACAGCGTGCTGCCCAACGGGATATCGGTCGGCGTCGGGCCGGATACGTGGATCGAGCCGGGGAATTCGGCTTCGGCTTCGCCGTCGAAGCGCACGGTGATGTGGCCCAGTTCGCGCAGGTTCTGCGTGGCAACGCTGCCAACGGCGGTGATGGCGTAGCGCTGCTGCGCCAGCTCCATCACGCCGCCGACCTGCAGCTCACCGGCGGTCGCACCGTGGCGGTGGATGAAGCAGAACTCTTCGATATCCGCCGGCGCGCCTTCACGGAAGGTGATCAGCATGTTGTCCAGCAACGCGTCGCGGGCGCAGCCACCGATCTGCGTGATGGTGGTGTGAAAAATGGTGTGCATAAACGTCTCCCTGGAAATCAGCTTATTGATAAATGAAGGCCGAGGCGGCCCAGGCGATCAACACCGTCGGCGCGCCGGTCAGGAAGCGGCCGACCAGCACCGAGGGCACGCCGACCCGCACGGTGTCCTGCTTGGCTTCCGCCAGCGACAGGCCGACCGGAATGAAGTCGCAGGCGGCCTGCGCGTTGATGGCGAACAGCGCGGGCAGCGCCAGCTGCGGCGGAATATGGCCGAGGCCGATCTGCACCCCGACCAGCACGCCGATCACCTGGGCGATAACCGCGCCGGGGCCGAGGAACGGCGACAGCAGCGGGAATGAGCAGATCAGCGCCAGCGTCACCAGGCCGATCGGGCTGTTGGCGAGCGGCGTCAGGCCGTGAGCGATAAAGTCCCCGAGGCCGGAGGCCATGATGATGCCGATCAAGGCCGAGACGAACGCCATAAACGGCAGGATGGTCTTCAGCACGGTGTCGATGGTGTCGCGCCCGGCCTGGAAGAACACCGCCACCACCGATCCCATGCCCATGCCGACCTTCGCCAGCAGCCCGTCGCTTTGCTCGGTGATCTTCTTGCTGGTGTCGTAGTCGCGCGCCTTGGGCGGTGCTGCAACGGCGGCGGCGGGTTGGCTATCTGCCGCTTCGATTCGGCTGATGTTGTGGTCGCGCACGCCGGAGACATAGATGTCTTCGAGGATAAACTGCGCCAGCGGGCCGGACTGGCCGGTGGCGTGGATGTTGACCGTCGGAATGCGGCGTTTCGGGTACAGGCCGCAGCGCAGGGTGCCACCGCAGTCGATCACCGCCACGCCGATCTCTTCCGCCGGCGGCTCGCCCTCTTTGAAACCGTCGACGGCCGGCCAGCCGGTCAATTCGCTGAGGCGATCGACGATCGAAGGCCGGGTGCCGGCGGTGATGTACACCACTTTCTTGCCGGGCTCTATCGGCAGCTCCAGGGGGCCACCCCAGCCGCTGGCGCCTTTTTCAATACGGATATAAGCACTCATGCTGCACTCCACGAATTAAAGTTGCACCTGGCGATCCAGACGGATGCCCATCTTGCGTTCGAACAGGCTGGTGGTCAGATCGGTGACCCAGCCGCGGAAGAAGTTGGTGAACAGCCCCACCAGGAAATAGCTCACCGCCAGCGGGCCGAGCGGCAGGCCGAGGGTGGTCAGGCCACTGGCGATGCCGAGGTAAACGAACAGCTCGCCGGGGTTGATGTGTGGGAACAGGCCGTTCATCGAGTGGCAGCTGTAGGAGGCCGCCGCGTAGTAGCTCGGCTTGTATTTCTCCGGCATGAAGCGCCCCAGGCTGAGGGTCATCGGGTTGCAGAAGACAAAGGTGCCGATCAGCGGCAGCAGCAGATAACGCGAGACGGGGTTGCCCGCGCAGCGCTGCGCCAATCGTTCGATACGTTCCTGGCCAACAAATTTGATCAGCGCGTTCATGATAACCAACAGGCTGATCAACAAAGGTAAAATGCCGGTCACCATGCCGACAAACACTTCACCGCCTTTCTGAAACAGGCCGATAAACCACTCGGCGCCGTGGGTGATTAGCTCAATCATTATGTTCTCCTGTAATGGACTGATATGGCCTGGAGCGAACGGCGGCTCTGTCGCCATGGGCCTTACAGTAGTCACTTTGTTGGGCTATTTGTTTTAAATAGATCACAGTTTGAAAGATAAATATTTTATTTCGAAAGTTTAAAGTGAAAGAAAGAGAAGGTCTGTGGCATGAGGGGGAGAAAGCGGGCACAAAAAAGCCCGGCTAGCCGGGCTTGAGGACAGGTGGTCCGTCACATCAGGCGATGGTGACCTTCTTGTCCAGGTAGGCGTCTTGCACGGCGTTGATCAGCGCCACGCCGTCTTTCATCGATTTCTTGAACGCCTTGCGCCCCAGGATCAGGCCCATGCCGCCGGCGCGTTTGTTGATCACCGCGGTGCGCACCGACTCCTGCAGGTCGTTCTCACCGGCGGCGCCGCCGGAGTTGATCAGCCCGGCGCGGCCCATGTAGCAGTTGGCCAGCTGGTAGCGCACCAGATCGATCGGGTGATCGGTGGTCAGCTTGGTGTAGACGCGATCGTCGGTATAGCCGAATTTCACCGCGCGGTAGCCGCCGTTGTTTTCCGCCATTTTCTGTTTGACGATGTCGGCGCCGATGGTGGCGGCGATGTGGTTGGCCTGGCCGGTCAGATCGGCGCTGGAGTGGTAGTCCACGCCATCCTTGTTGAACGCCGGGTTGCGCAGATAGGCCCACAACACGGTGACCATGCCCAGCTCATGCGCGCGCTCGAAGGCGATCGAGATCTCTTCGATCTGGCGGCGCGACTGCTCGGAGCCGAAGTAAATGGTGGCACCGACCGCCACCGCGCCCATGTTGAACGCCTGCTCGACGCTGGCGTACAGGGTCTGGTCGTACTGGGTCGGGTAGCTCAGCGTTTCGTTGTGGTTGAGTTTGACCAGGAACGGAATTTTATGCGCGTAGCGGCGCGATACCGACGCCAGCACGCCGTAAGTGGAGGCGACGCAGTTACAGCCGGCTTCAATCGCCAGCTCGACGATGTTCTTCGGATCGAAATACAGCGGGTTGGCGGCGAACGAGGCGGCGGCGGAGTGCTCGATGCCCTGATCGACCGGCAGGATCGACAGGTAGCCGGTGCCGGCCAGGCGGCCGTGGTTGAACAGGGTTTGCATCGAACGCAGCACGCTGTTGGGACGGTTGTTATCGATCATTACGCGGTCGACGAAGTCGGCGCCCGGCAGGTAGAGATTCTCGGCGGGGATAGTGGTACAGCGGTGTTGCAGCAGATCTTCCGCTTCCTTTCCTAGCAACTGCACAATATCAGTCATGATTCACTCCCGATTAAGCTTCTTCATACACCGGCAATGCAAGGGTTTTTGACCACCGGCGAAGTAAAAAAGCGGTGATTGAAGCTGTAAAGCGATACTACCGAACTTGATCCGGCAAGGACAAACAATAGATGCGATTGAGAGGAAATGCCATTGGCGAGGCCAAATACGCGGGGACGATCGCCCCCGGCGCGCTAAGCGATTGATTATTCGATCTCGAACCACTCGGTGTTCTGCAGGGCGATCGGGGTGATGGAGTAGATCATCTCCTGCAGGTGATCGTGGATGGCGCGCTCCGCCGCCTCGGCATCGCGCGCTTTCAGCGCTTCGTAGATGCGGTAGTGCTGCTTGATCAGGCTCTCCGGCGGCGAGACTTCGCTCAGGCTGAGGAAACGCACCCGATCCATGGTGGCCTTGATGGTTTCGATGGTCTCCCACGCCAGCGGGCAGTCGGCGAACTGGGTCAGCAACTGGTGGAATTCATCGTCCAGCGCCAGAAACTCGCGCGTCTGCCCGTTCTGCGCCGCCAGCGCCTGACGGTGCAGGTTATGCTCCAGCGTCATCAGCTGCGCCGCGGTGGCGCGCTCCGCTGCACGGCGCACGATGGCGCATTCCACCGCCTGACGAATAAAGCGCCCGTCGGCCACGCGCTTGGCGGAGATTTTCATCACGAAAGTGCCGCGCTGCGGCAGGATCTGCACCAGGCCGGCCTCCGCCAGCTTGATGAAGGCTTCGCGCACCGGCTGGCGCGAAACGCAAAAGCGCGTGGAAATCTCTTTCTCGGACAACAGGGTGCCGGGGGGGATGGTGCAGTCGACGATATCCTTGCGCAGGAAGCGATAGATCTGCTGGTTGACCGGGACGTTGTTGGTGAGACTGTACGTTTCAGACATGGCGACAATCAGGCATCTGGCTGGAATTCGAATGCCACCATACTAGCAGATTATTGGTTGAGGGCGGGGGGATAAATCCACCCGCCGGGTAGGGTAACTCAGTGATGCCAATCCTGATATTCCTGCTTGCGCCGCCCCGGCGCGGTTTCCGGCATCAGGCTCAGGCCGATGGCCGACACCACGCCCAGCACCATCATGTAACCCGCCAGCCCGTAGTAGTGGCCGCCGGTCACCTGCAGGATCTTCACCGCCAGCAGCCCCAGAATGCCGCTGCCGATCAGCGATCCTATCTGCCAGATCAGCGCGATGCCGCTGCAGCGCACGCGGGTGGGGAACAGCTCCGGGAAGTAGGAGGCCTGTGGCGCGTAGCACATGCTGTGGCCGAAGGTCAGCACCACGATCATGGCGATCTGCGTCACCCAGAAACTATCGAGGTTGATCGCCATAAAGAACGGCACGATGCACACCACCTGCAGCAGCGCGCCGGCGATGTACACCGGTTTTCGCCCAACCCGATCGGAGAGGCGGCCCATCAGCGGAATGGCGAAAATCTCCAGCAGCACCGCCACGATCATCGCCTCCAGCAGAATGGTCTCGTTGAGGTGGTTGGCCTTGCCGTAGGCCAGCACGATCACCGTGAACATGGCGAAGGCGCAGGCTTCAATCAGCTTGGCGCACACCCCTTTGCCGATAAGGCCGGGGTAGCGGCGGGCCACTTCCACCACCGGCCGGCTCTCCACCGCCTTGGTGGCGCGGATCTGGGTAAACACCGGCGACTCGTCGATCTTCAGGCGAATAAACAGCCCGACGATCACCAGCAGCAGGCTGAGCAGGAACGGAATGCGCCAGCCCCAGTCCAGCATCTGCGCCGGCGACAGCACGGCGGTCAGCAGCGCGAACAGCCCAGACGGCAGCAGGAAACCGGCGGGCGCGCCGATCTGTACCCAGCTGGCGTAGAAGCCGCGCCGCGGCGGCGGCGCGTATTCGGCGGTCATCAGCACCGCGCCGGCCTGTTCGCCGCCGACGCCGAAGCCCTGCAGCACGCGGATAAAGATCAGCGCGAGCGGCGCCCAGATGCCGATCTGTTCATAGGTGGGCAGCAGGCCGATGCAGAAGGTGCCGAGGCCGACGATCAGGATGGTGATCACCAGCGCCTTCTTGCGGCCGACCTTGTCGCCGATGTGGCCGAACACGATGCCGCCCAGCGGGCGCGCCAGAAAACCGACCGCGTAGGTGGCGAAGGCCGCCAGCGTGCTGATCAGCGGATCGGCGCTGGGGAAAAACAGCTGGCCGAAGAACAGCACCGCGGCGGTGCCGTAAGCGAAGAAATCATAATATTCGGCGGCGGTGCCGATGGCCGAAGCGCTGGCGACGCGCCGCAGCAGCGGTTGATTGCCGGTATTGACGGCGTTATGCGTGGTGACGGTCATCGGAAACCTCCCGGTCGGTAAGCGGCAGAGCGGCGACGGCGGCTTTGGCCCCCAGGCTCAGCAGTTGATGATAAGCGTGGCTGACGGCGCGGACGAAGTCAGGCGAATCGGACAGATCCTGGCCGAAGACGCTGTCGAGCTGCAGCAGCGCCAGGACGCGGGGCCGGCCTTCCTCGCTGCCGGCGACCAACGCGGCGATAGGGTCGCGCAGCGGATCGCTGATGTCGATCGGCGCGCCTTGCTCATCGCGGCCGCCGACGTAGCGCATCCAGCCGGCGACGCCCAGCGCCAGGCAGTCGAAGCGGCTGCCGCGCGCCAGATGCCAGCGGATCGCGTCCAGCAGCCGCTGCGGCAGCTTTTGCGTGCCGTCCATGGCGATCTGCGCGGTGCGGTGCTTCAGCGCGCGGTTGCGGAAACGCCGCAGCAGCGAGTCGGCATACTGCGCCAAATCGACGTTCGGCACCTGCAGGGTCGGTGCCTGTTCCGCCAGCATCAGGTGACGGGCGGCGCGGACAAAATCTGCGTCCTGCATGCAGTCGCCGACGTGCTGATAACCGGCCAGATAGCCGAGATAGGCGAGGAACGAATGGCTGCCGTTCAGCATGCGCAGCTTCATCTCCTCAAACGGCAGCACGTCGCTCACCAGTTCGGCCCCGACCTTTTCCCAGGCCGGTCGCCCCTGGGGAAAACGGTCCTCAATGACCCACTGGCTGAACGGCTCGCAGGCCACGCCGACCTCATCCTCGACGCCGCCCAGCCAGGCAAGCAGCTGCCCGCGGGCTTCCTGCGTCATCGCTGGCACGATGCGATCTACCATGGTGGAAGGGAAGGCGACCTCTTGACGCACCCAGTCGGCCAGCGCCGGATCCTGCCGCTGCGCCAGGTCGAGCAGCACCTGGTGCGTGACCCGGCCGTTGGCCGGCATATTGTCGCAGGACATCACGGCGAACGGCGGCAGCCCGCGTTCATGGCGCAGGCGCAGCGCCGCCAGCAGCAGCCCCGGCGCCGACTGTGGCTGCGCCGGGTGAGCGATATCATGCGCGATCGCCGGGTGTTCCGCCATCAGCCGGCCGCTGGCAGGGTGGTGGCAATAGCCCTTTTCGCTGATGGTCAGCGAGACGATGGCGATCTCAGGCTGCGTCAGGGCCGCCAGCACCGCCGCCAGCCCGTCGGTTTGCAGGTGCAGCGCCTGGCGCACCACGCCGATGACCCGGCCCCGCCAGCCGTCGTCGTCCATCTCCGCCACCGAGAACAGCAGATCCTGTTGCCGTAGGTCGGCGATCTTTTGCCGGCCGTGCTGCATGCTGATTTCGCAGTAGCCCCAGTCGCTGCCGTGCTCGCTGGCCAGCCTGTCGGCGTACATCGCCTGGTGCGCGCGGTGAAACGCGCCGAAGCCGATATGCACCATGCGTGGTTTCACGCGCTCACGTGCGTAGCCGGGCCGAATAATGGCGGCCGGCAGAACGCGGTGGTCGGAAAGTCTCATGTTCAATGTCCCTGGAGAGGTAAGCAAAGGGGCGAAGCCGCCCCGCCTGGCGTTATGGTTTTAAGATTTGCACGCCCGCCGTTGCGCGCGGCGCCTTGATCACCAGCAGCACCAGCAGCGCGCCCAGCGCGGCGACGCCGCCCGCCAGCATAAAGGCGCTGTCGAATTTGCCGGTGTTCTGCACGATGTAGCCGGTGACGATCGGCCCGATGATGCCGGAGACGCTGCCGATCAAATGAATGAACCCGCTGGCGCCGCCGACCCGGGATTTATGCACCACGTCCTGGATGATCGCCCAGTAGAGGGCGCCGGTGATGTAAAGGAAGAAGATCGATACCGACATCAGCATCACCGCCGGCACCACGCTGCTGACGGTGCCTGCCAACGCCACACACACCGCCGCCGCCATCAGGCTGGTGACCAACACGATCTTGCGCGACAGCAGCAATTTGCCGGTGATGTTGAAGATTTTGTCGGAAATATAGCCGCCGAGCGCCAGCCCGACGAAGCCGACGATCCACGGGATCATCGTGGTCAGGCTCATCTCCTTGATGTTCAGGTTGTGCGCCTGCACCAGATACGAGGGGAACCAGCTCAGGAAGAAGAACAGAATGTAGTTGTAGCAGAAGAAGGCGAAGGCGGTGACCAGAATGATCGGCTGCTTCAGGTAGTAACCCAGCCCGTGCGCTGCGTCACTCAGCGCGCTTTCCTCGCCGAGGTTTTCCTGTTTCAACCGCGCGATCAGCGCCCGTTCTTCGGCGCTGACGCGCTGGCTTTTCGCCGGGTTATCCGCCACCACGAAGAACCACACCAGCATCCAGACGATGCCGATGGCGCAGATGATCATAAACGCCGGCCGCCAGCCGAACGCCAGCGCCAGATAGCCGACGATCGGCCCGGCCACCGCGCCGCCCAACGGCGAACCGGCGCTGAGCAAGCCCATGGCGGTCGCCGCCTGTTTCTTCGGGAACCAGCCGTTGATCATCTTGTTGGCCGAGGCGCAGATCGGCCCTTCGGCCATGCCGAACAGGACGCGCAGGATCAGCATCGAGTAAAAACCGGTGGCGATTGCCGTCATGCCGCAGAAGAGGGACCACAGACCGACCGCCACGCCCAGGACCAGTGTCGGGCCGAAACGGTCGACCGCCAGCCCGCCGACGAAGTTGAAGATGGCGTAGCCGAAGAAGAAGCTGCCGAAGATCAGGCCGAACTGTTCGGCGTTCAGCATCAGATCCTGTTCGATCATCGGCACGGTGATCGACAGCGCCACGCGATCGAGGTAGTTGATCATGTAGACCATGAACAGCAGGAACACGATGGTCCAACGCAGGTTTTTAAACATAAAGCACTCCACTGGGTGTCGTTTTAATCGTGATGCTTCGTTGTTTGCACGGGCGGCGGGGCCGCCCAATGCCCCGATGCGGCCTTGGCGTTACTCGAACTGCAGCAGCACCTTGCAGCAGGTGCGCTGATCCCGCTCGAACATCAGCATCGCCCGTTCGACGTCGCCGGCGGGCACGCAGTGGGTGAGCAGCCGCTGCGGGTCTAGCTTGCTGTCCGCCATCCAAGCGATCACCTGCGGGAAGCGTGCGCTGTTCAGGCGCGAGGAGAAGATCGACAGCTCCTTGCTGGTGATGCTCTGCTGGGTCAGGGTGCAGGCGTCGCCGGAAAAGCCCATGATGCCGATGCGCGCCGCCGGCGAGGCCAGCGCGATCGCCTCCGGCAAAATGGCGGGGTGGCAGGCGGCATCGACGATCAGCGTCGGCTGAATGCCGCGCTGCTGCAGCGCCTGCGGCAATGCGGCCTCGGCGTTGTTGAACGTCTCGTCGGCGCCGTTGGCGCGCGCCATGTCCAGCCGCTCGGCGATGCGATCGACGACCCACACCTGCTTGACGCCGTACACGCCTTTCAGCGTCTGGATCACCGTGAGCCCCATCGGCCCGGCGCCGTAGATCAGCGCGATGTCGTCAGGACGCGGTTGCAGGTGGGCGGTGATGTTGGCGGCGATGCTGAAGGGTTCGATCATCGCGGCGTGGCGATCGCTGATGGCGGGCGGAACCGGATAGGCGTTGCGCGCCGGTACGCAGGCGTAGTCGCTGAAGCCGCCGTCGCGGTGCACGCCGATCACCTGCAGCGAGGTGCAGACGTTGGGCCGGCCGACCGAACAGGGATAGCAGTGGCCGCAGCTCACCACCGGATCTACCGAGACGCGTTCGCCGAGGCGCGCCGGATCGACGCCTTCGCCCAGCGCATCGATCAGGCCGAAGAACTCGTGGCCGATCACCCGCGGATAGCGGGCGAACGGGTTATGGCCGTGATAGATATGGACGTCGGAGCCGCAGATGCCGGCGAATTTCACCTTGACCCGCACCTCGCCGGCCGCCGGCTGCGGCAGCGCGCGCGTCTGCAGCGCCAGGCGCCCGGGCTGTTCGATCACGACGCTGCGCATGGTGTTTACCAGTTCCATAAGGTGCCATCCTCCAGACGCGCGACCGGCAGGTAGGCCGGTTCATACGGGTAACGGGCCGCCAGCTTCTCATCGAACTCGATGCCGATGCCCGGCTTGTCGCCCGGATGCATATAGCCGTCGTCGAACGTCCAGCTGTGCGGGAACACCTCGAGCATCTGCTCGGAATAGCCCATGTATTCCTGCACGCCGAAATTCGGCACCCACAGATCGAAATGCAGCGCTGCCGCCATGCAGATCGGCGACAGATCGGAAGGGCCGTGGGAGCCGGTGCGCACCTGATACAGTGAGGCGAAGTCGGCGATGCGCCGCATGCCGGTAATGCCGCCCGCGTGCGTCAGGGTGGTGCGGATGTAGTCGATCAGCTGCTCTTCAATCAGCTGTTTGCAGTCCCAGATGCTGTTGAACACCTCGCCGACGGCGATCGGCGTGACGGTATGCTGGCGGATCAGGCGGAAACAGGCCTGGTTTTCCGCCGGCGTCGGATCTTCCATCCAGAACAGGCGATACGGCTCGGCGCTTTTGCCGAAGCGCGCCGCTTCGATCGGCGTCAGGCGGTGGTGCATGTCGTGCAGCAGGTGCTCGTTGAAGCCGAACCTGTTGCGCACCGCATCGAACAGTTTGGGGGTGAAATCGAGGTATTTTTCCGTCGACCACAGCTGCTCTTCCGGCCAGTCACCCTTGGTGGCCGGCTCATAGGCCTGGCCTTTCCCCTTGGCCATGCCGTAGGTGGTTTTCATGCCCGGCACGCCGCATTGGACGCGGATCGCCTTGAAGCCTTGCTCTTTATGCTTGGCGTAGTCGTCGAGCACCTCGTCGATCGAGTGGCCGGTGGTGTGGCAATACACCATCACCCCCGAACGCGACGCGCCGCCCAACAACTGGTACAGCGGCATGTTGGCGGCCTTGGCCTTGATGTCCCACAGCGCCATGTCGACGGCGGAAATGGCCGACATGGTCACCGGGCCGCGCCGCCAGTAAGCGCCTTTGTAGAAGAATTGCCAGAGGTCTTCGATCCGCTGCG
Organism: Acanthamoeba sp. SK_2022b; assembly: GCA_027943245.1. Classification (NCBI taxonomy): domain Eukaryota; phylum Discosea; order Longamoebia; family Acanthamoebidae; genus Acanthamoeba; species Acanthamoeba sp. SK_2022b. Next base: position 13,138 of record JANDJZ010000003.1, read on the forward strand.
CGTCGCGGCCGATCAGCTGCGGGCAGAGGTGATCTTTCAGGTAAGAGGCCACCGACAGTTCACGCCCGTTCAGCGTGGCGTCACCGAGGCCGACGATGCCGTCATCGGTGGTGATCTTCAGCGTGACAAAGTTGCGCCCCGGGCAGGTGACGAGCACCTCGGCGTTGACGATTTTCATAACCTTCACATCCTGTAGCTGCGGAGAGATAGCGCGAAAATACGCCATGAACTAACTACCATACAAGTATGAATTAATGAATTTGCCGGAGAGGATCACATTTGATCGCGAGCGGAAGCGGGTAAGCGGAGGGGGAAGAAGCGGGGCGCAGCGGCTGCGCCCGACAAGGTCAGCCCAGCAGGGCGCAGTTAGGCGGCAGGCGGCATTCGATGGCCTGCGGCAACACTTCGATGCGGAAATGACGGCCTTTGAGCGGCTCGCCGTCGAGGTTGAAAGTCATCTCATGCGGCGCGTCGATCTCGAGCCACGGCAGCGCTGCGCTGAGGATGCTGTTGCTCTCTTCGTCGTTGAACAGGGCGGCGACCAGCGCCGGCAGCAGTTCATCGGCGATCAGCAGGCGCAGCTGCAGCAGGCCGTCGTTGATCAGCGCGCTGGGGCACAGCTCCTGGCCGCCGCCGGCCTGTTTGCCGTTGCCGATGCCGATCACCAGCGCCTCGCCGGCCCAGCGGAAGTCCGGCCCGCGAATTTCACAGCGGTCGGCCTGCAGCGTATCCATGCGCAGCAAGCCGTGCACGAAGTAGGACACGCCGCCCAATGCCGCCTTCAGCTTCTCCGGCGTTTCGGTGGTGATGCGGGTGCCGAAGCCGCCGGTGGCCATGTTGATGAAGTAGCGCTCGCCGTTGACCTTGGCCAGATCGATCGGCACCGAGCGGCCCTTGATCGCCAGCTGCAGCGCCTGTTCCGGCGACGGGGGAATATTGCAGGCCATGGCGAAATCGTTGGCGGTGCCGAGCGGCAGGATGCCCAGCACCGGCCGGTTGTGCGCTGGCAGTTGCACCAGCGCGGCCGCCACTTCGTTGATGGTGCCGTCACCGCCGCCGGCGACGACGGTGCCGACGCCGAGCTGTGCGGCTTCCGCGACGTAGCGCGCGGCGTCGCCGTGCTCCCAGGTCACGCGCACGTGCAGCGTGATGCGTTCTGCGCGCAGGCGTTTGACCGCCTGACGCAGCTCTTCGTTACCGGCGCCTTTGCCGTTGAGAATAAGCAGGGCGGGCGCATGTGAGTGTTGAGGCATTGCCGATCTCCTCCGGCGGAAAACCAAGAATGCCTCAAGATAAACCAGCTGCCGCCACCAGGCCATCAGAATATTCAGCTAATTCTGGTTATTCCCCGGCGTTCAGTGAATATGACGCAAGGCGAATTTATCTGAATTTTACGCGGAAATAAGCCAGATTTTAAAGACGAGAGGATTAATCGCTGTAGCGTTATTTATATATCGAAGCGGCGTGATTATTATTATTAAAACGGATAACGAGAATAAGTTATGGAAATAGGCGCAGCAAAAAAAATAGGCGAGCCCATAAAGAAAAAGCCAGCCCAAGGGAGATTGGGCCGGCTAAGGAGGTGGTTCCTAGTATTGCTATGCAAATATTTTCGTTGTTCGTTTTAAGCAGCGTGATAGTAACCAAGCTGCGCGCACATTGATGTGATCCAATTCTAATATTTGCTAAAAATCGCCGCCGAATGACGGCGATTCATTTTTATGCCCCGGCGCTATTTTCTTCCGCCAAATTGCGGATCAGCAACGCATAATTGAGATCGATATCCTGCGGGATCGGCAAATAAACGATATGGCCGTTGCCCGGCGCCACCTCAATCGGCTCGCCTTTATTATTTTGCATGCTTTCGAGGGTGAAGACCACGTTGCCGCCCGGCGTCATCATCTCGACGCTGTTGCCGAGCGCGAACTTATTCTTCACGTCGACCTCTGCCCAGCCATCGCGGCGCACGCCGGTGAATTCGCCGACAAACTGCTGGCGCTCGGAGAGCGAGGAGCCGTAGTCGTAATTCTGCTGCGCTTCGTGCACGTGGCGGCGCAGGAAGCCTTCGGTGTAGCCGCGGTGCGCCAGGCCTTCCAGCGTGGTAAGCAGGGTCGGATCGAAGGGTTTGCCGGCGGCCGCGTCGTCGATGGCGCGGCGGTAGACCTGGGCGGTGCGGGCGCAGTAGTAGAAGGACTTGGTGCGGCCTTCGATCTTCAGCGAGTGCACGCCGAGCTGTGTCAGACGCTCCACGTGCTGGATGGCGCGCAGATCCTTGGAATTCATGATATAGGTGCCGTGCTCGTCTTCGAAGGCGCTCATATATTCGCCTGGTTTTTGCGCTTCAGACAGCATGAACACCTTGTCGGTCGGCGCGCCGATGCCCAGCGTCGGCTCGACGGTTTGCACCGGGATCGGCTCGTGCAGGTGCACGATATTGCCGGTGTCGTCCTCTTTGCCTTCTTCAGCCTTATACTGCCAGCGGCAGGCGTTGGTGCAGGTGCCCTGGTTGGGATCGCGCTTGTTGATATAGCCCGACAGCAGGCAGCGGCCGGAGTAGGCCATGCACAGCGCGCCGTGGACGAAGATCTCCAGCTCCATGTCCGGCACTTCGGCGCGGATCTCGGCGATCTCTTCCAGCGACAGCTCGCGCGAGAGGATCACGCGGGTCAGACCCATTTGCTTCCAGAACTTCACCGTCGCCCAGTTAACGGCGTTGGCCTGCACCGACAGGTGGATGTCCATCTGCGGGAAGGCTTCGCGCACCATCATGATAAGGCCGGGATCGGACATGATCAGCGCATCCGGGCCCATATCGATAACCGGCTTCAGATCGCGCAGGAAGGTTTTCAACTTGGCGTTGTGCGGGGCGATGTTCACCACCACGTAGAATTTTTTGCCCAGCGCATGGGCTTCATTGATGCCCTGCGCCAGATTCTCGTGGTTGAATTCGTTGTTGCGCACCCGCAGGCTGTAGCGCGGCTGGCCGGCGTAAACCGCATCGGCGCCATAGGCGAAGGCGTAACGCATGTTTTTCAGCGTTCCGGCCGGGGAGAGAAGTTCCGGTGTAAACATAGTGTGTCTCGGTCTGATTTCAGGTCAGTATACCTCTGTCTTTCGAACTGCAGCGTTGTTGGCTGCATTCGCTCACTCCAGTCACTTGGTTGAACAAGCTCCTGGAGACTCACGAACTTGCCGCCTGGCTGCCGTATGAAAGCCAGTGGGTATATCGCGCCCCAGATGGCGCAGTAAAAGCGGGGAATTGTAGCCGCAGCGCAGCAAGAAATCAGCAGTTAACCGGATTTATTCAAGGGAGATTGATCCCGGTCAAACGGAAAACGCGCGATGGCGGCCACCGCGCGGGCGACACGGGGGATCAGGCGCTCAAATCGCGGATATCGGTGGTCGGGCCGTTTTTCATCACCGACTGGATACCGTTTTTGGCTGCGCTTTCGGAGCTGTACATTTCGCTGACGCCGATCACCTGATGGTTCTTGGCCTTCAGCACAAAATAGGGCTGATTGCTGGTGCTGTGCTTCAGTTCAAACTGCGCTTCGTGCGGCGCATTGGTCTGCACCGAGGCGATGCCGTTCTCCGCCGACGCTTTGCTGGCGTACATCTCGCTGGCCAGAATGATCTCGCCGTTACTGGCTTTCAGGTTGAAGTGGTACTGTCCGTTCTTTGCTTTTTTCAGCTCGTAATGACCGATTGCCATGGTTCTTCTCCTGTAGGTTCCGATTCGTGATGTAAGTGTAGCCAATCGCTTGAAAATCGGCGGCTAAACCTCACAGCAGCTTAGTCTAAAAAATGCGCAGTTTTCTTGCGCCGGCGCGGAGTTTTCATCCGAGAATCCCGGCGCCGCACGGGAAGCTAAGGGAAGGCGTGGTGATTGCGCAGTGCGCCGCATAATGACAATTACGTGGTTTCATCGAGCAGCATTGCGCGTTACCGTTTGCCCGCTACGTAAAGGTGAGTGAAAAGTGAGCGATACATCTTGGCATCGACACGCTACAGGCATATGCTTTGGCCTATGCCTGCTGTGGAGGTGTCGAGATGGAAAGAATCGCAAAGCTGTTTAAAAACGGCAGAAATCAGGCGGTGAGGTTACCGGTGGAATTTGAATTTGATACGGATCGTGTCTATATCCGTCGCGATCGGGAGGGCAACGTGATTTTATCCAAATATCCGGCAAAGCCGGACAGCTGGGCTCCGCTGCTGAGCATTATCGCCCAAACGCCGGTGCCGCAAGAGTTTCTTGGCGCGGAAGATCGTCAGCAAGGGGTTGCAGACCGCGATCCATTCTCAGAGGAAGAGTAGGCGATGTACATGTTTGATACCAACACCGTCGGCCACCTGTTTCGGCAGTATCCGCAGGTGCTTAACGTCATGGAAAAGCTCCCGCCTTCTGCCGTATGTATTTCCAGCGTCACGGAAGCGGAACTGCTTTACGGTGTGGCTAAACGGCGGAACAAGGCGTTGCAAAGCATGGTCGAGGCCTTTCTTGCCGCGGTGACGGTCTATGCATGGGATAGCGAGGCCGCCCGCTGCTACGGTGAAATGCGTGCGAACATGGAGAGAAAGGGCAAAATCATGGGCGCGCTGGATCAACTGATCGCCGCTCACGCGCAGAGCCGTGGCGCGACGCTGGTGACCAACGATCGCGCATTTGCCATGGTGCCCGGGTTGGCGGTTGAAGACTGGACGCGCTGATCCCCTAAACCCCATTCACCAGCCGGCAGGGCTCGGCTTCCCAGCGGTAGCCCACGCCGTATACCGAGCGAATAAAGGATTTTTCCCCGTCGATCAGTTCCAGCTTGCGGCGCAGGTTTTTGATGTGGCTGTCGATGGTGCGATCGGTGACCACCCGATAGTCGTCATACAGGTTGTTCAGCAGCTGCTCGCGTGAAAACACGTTGCCCGGCTGGCTGGCCAGCGTTTTCAGCAGGCGGAATTCCGCCGGCGTCAGATCCAGCAACTGCCCCTGATAGCTGGCCTGGAAACGCGGCTCATCGATGTGCAGCAGGTCATCTTCCCGCGCGCTCTCCTGCGGCCGATAGCTGCGGCGCAGAATGGTTTTCACCCGCGCCACCACTTCGCGCGGGCTGTAGGGTTTGCAGATGTAATCGTCGGCGCCGATCTCCAGCCCCAGCAGGCGATCGATCTCTTCGATTTTCGCCGTCACCATCACGATAGGCACGTCGCTGAAGCGGCGCAGCTCGCGGCACACCGTCAGGCCGTCGGCACCCGGCAACATCAGGTCGAGCAAAATCAGCGCCGGCGGATGCTGGTGCACGGTCGGCACCACCTCGTTGCCGTTGGTCAGCCAGCGGGTGGCGTAACCCGCCGCCTGCAGATAGTCCACCAGCAGCTGGCCCAGCTTGGGCTCATCTTCAACAATCATGATCTGCACGGGGTGATTCTGAATGTCCATCAGGGCGCCTTATTTTTTATCGGGGTAGCAAATTCTACTGTAATGCGCACGCCGCCTAAAGGCGAATGCTCGGCGCGGATTTTCCCGTCGTGGGCTTCCACGATGTTGTGGCAGATCGCCAGCCCCAGCCCGGAACCGCCGCTGGCGCGGTTGCGTGAACCTTCCGCCCGGTAGAAACGTTCGAAAATGCGCGTCAGCTGCTGATCGCTGATGCCCGGCGCGCTGTCCTGCCAGTAGAGGAACAGCCGCCCTGGCTGCAGCTCGGCGCTGATTTCCAGCCGGCCGCCGGCGTCGGTGTAGCGCAGGCTGTTTTCCAGCAGGTTATTGAACAGCTGGTTCAAACGGTCGGGATCGCCGAACAGCGGCGCCTGGGCCGGCAGATGCGTAACGATCTCCAGCCCTTTGGCGCGGAAGCGTTCGCGAAAGGCGGCGACGGCGATCTGCAGCAGGTGCACGCAGTCCACCGACGATTTGCGATAGGCCAGCGCACCGAGATCGGAAAGCGACAGCTGGTGCAGATCGTCGACCAATTTAGTCAGGGTAGACACCTCGGCCTGCAGCGAACTGAGCGACGCCGGCGTCGGCTGGCGCACGCCGTCCTGCAGCGCCTCCAGCTCGCCCCGCAGCACTGCCAGCGGCGTGCGCAGCTCGTGCGAGACGTCGGCCATAAAAGCGCGGCGCATCTGTTCGTTTTTCTCCAGCGAGGTGGCCAACTGGTTGAAGTCGTGCGCTAGCCGGCCCAGTTCATCCTGGCTGCTGACCGCCACGCGGGTGGTGAAATCGCCCGCCGCCAGGCGATGGGTGCCCGCCACCAGGCGCTTGACCGGGGCCAGCATGCCGCGCGACAGCAGCCAGGTCACCGCCGCCGCCAACAGGGTGGAGAGCGCGACGATAATCCAGCTGGTGCGCCGCTGCTGGCGATCGAAGTTGATGTCGGTGTTGCGCGTCAGGCGCTCGACCGGGGTGGTGATCACCCAGCCGACGATCTCGTTGTTGTAGCGGATCGGGTGGCGCGGGCCCTCTTTCGGGACCGGCCCGGAGTGGCCTACCAGGCGGTTGAACTGGCTGTCCACCACCCAAAACTGGGTGCGCCAGCCCTTGGGCGGCAGGTTGTGGCTGCTGTCGCTGTTCTGTTCGAACGAGCGCATGATCTGGTAGATCACTTGATCGTTGTTGCGCAGGAACACCCAGTTGCCGTGGTGGCTGTACTGTTCCTCCAGCGCTTCGCTCAGCATATTGATGCGCTGCTCGTTGCTGTGCTTGATGTAGTCGATAAAGCCGCGTTCAAAGCTGACGCGCACCCCCCAATGCATGGTGATCAGCACCAGCATGCAGGTGGCGAAAATGGCCAGGAACAGTTTCCCGGTAATGCCTATCTTCATTGCAACCTCGTTGAACCGGTACCCGGCTCTTTGGTCAGCGTGCGGTTGGGCGCGCTATCGGCCGGCACGCGCGCGAAGGCCAGTGCGGGCAGAGCGATAATCAACGCCATACAGCAGTAGCTGTAAATAAATGCGCTGTGGATGGCCGGGCTGTCGGCTACCACCTGGTGATGGGCGAAGCTGCCGATCAAGATGCCGGCAACGCTGACGCCAAGGCTCATCGACAGCTGCATGACCATCGACAACAGGCTATTGCCGCTGCTGGCCAGCCGATCCGGCAGGTCTTTCAGCGTCAGGGTGTTCATCGCCGAGAAGCGCAGCGAGTTGACCATCCCCTGGAAGAACAGCACCACCGGCAGCAGCCACAGCCAGCCGAGCATCGCCGCCAACAGGAAGCTCAGGCTGACCAGCGCCAGCAGCAGCGTGGCGGCCACCAGCACGTTGCGGTAGCCAAAGCGGTTGACCACCTGTACCACGATGCGTTTCATGCCCATGCTGCCGATGATCATCGGGATCATCATCAGCCCGGCGTGGAACGGCGTGAAACCCATGCCCACCTGCAGGAACAGCGGCGTCATGAACGGTAGCATGCCGCTGCCGATGCGCCCCAGCAGGCTGGCCAGCAGCCCGATCTTGTAAGTCGGGGTGCGCAGCAGCCGCAGCGAGAACAGGGCGCGGCTATTGCCGTAGGCATGCCAAACATACCCCAACAGCGTCGCAACGCCCAGCGCCACCAGGCCGGCGATGGCGCTGCCGGAGAGCCCCATGCCCTTGTGGCCGTCGAGCGCCAGCGTCAGCGACGCCATGCCGATCGCCAGCAGGATAAAGCCGCTGAGGTCGAAGCGTCGGGTCTGCATTTGGTAGTTGGGCATCAGCAGCAGCGTGGCGATGGCGCCTACGATGCCCACCGGAATATTGATCAGGAAAATCCAGTGCCAGCTGGCGTATTGCACCAGAAAGCCGCCCAGCGCCGGCCCCATCAGCGGGCCGATCTGGCCCGGCAGCGTCACGAAGGTCATCGCCGCCATGTACTGCTCGCGCGGCACGATCTTCATCACCGTCAGGCGGCCGACCGGCACCATCATCGCGCCGCCGATGCCCTGAATCACGCGCGAGGCGATCAGTTCGTTCAGGGTTTCCGAGCGGGCGCAGAGAATGGAGCCGAGGGTGAACAGCACGATGGCGCTGAAAAACACCCGCTGTACGCCGACCTTGTCCGCCAGCCAGCCACTGGCCGGCAGCGTTACCGCCACCGTCAGCACATAGGAGACGATCACCGACTGCATGCGCAGCGGGTTCTCCCCCAGGCTGGCGGCCATCGAGGGCAGGGCGGTGTTGACGATAGTGGTATCCAGCGTCTGCATAAAGAAGCCGAATGCCACTATCCAGAGTTGCCAGCGTACCGTGGCGGCGTGTTTCATCAGCATCGGTCGGCCATTAATGGGGCAGCGGGGCCAGTTGCTTACTGCGGCGGAACTTCGCCTGCAGTCGGTCGAAGTAAAGATAGACCACCGGCGTGGTGTACAGCGTCAGCAGCTGGCTCATCACCAGACCGCCGGCGATGGTGATGCCGAGCGGCTGGCGCAGCTCTGCGCCGTCGCCGCTGGCCAGCACCAGCGGCAGCGCGCCGAACAGCGCCGCCAGCGTGGTCATCATGATCGGCCGGAAACGCAGCAGGCTGGCCTGGAAAATCGCCTCGCGGGCGCTGATGCCGCCATTGCGCTGCGCCTCGAGCGCGAAGTCGACCATCATGATGGCGTTTTTCTTCACGATGCCGATCAGCAGCATGATGCCGATCAGCGCAATCAGGCTGAACGGCGCGCCGAACAGCTCGAGCGCCAGCAGCGCGCCCACGCCGGCGGAAGGCAGCGTGGAGAGGATGGTCAGCGGATGGATATAGCTCTCGTACAGCACGCCGAGCACGATGTACACCGTGGCGATCGCCGCCAGGATCAGGATCACCTGCGATTTCAGGGTGTCCTGGAACACTTGGGCGGTGCCGGCGAAGGCGCCGCGCACCGTAGGCGGTACGCCGAGCTGGGTCATGGCGCGGGTGACGGCGTCGGTGGCGTCGCCCAGGCTGGCCCCGAGCGGCAGGTTGAACGAGATGGTGGAGGCGGCGGACAGCCCCTGGTGGTTGACCGCCAGCGGCGTATTGGCCGGCTGCCAATGCGCGAAATAGGAGAGCGGTATCGCCTTGCCTTCGCTGTTGATGATGAACATTTTGTCCAGCGAACTCACGTCCTGGGTGTAAGGAGGCGCCACTTCCATCACCACCTTGTATTGGTTGAGCGGCTGATAGATGGTCGAGATCTGCCGTTGGCCGAAGGCGTTGTTCAACAGGTTGTTGGCGTCGGACACCGAGATGCCGAGGCGCGACATGGTGTCGCGATCGTAAATCAGATCCATCTCCGAGCCTTTATCCTGCTGATCCGAGTTGACGTCCGCCAGCTCCGGCAGGGCGGCCAGCGCGGTGCGGATTTTCGGCTCCCAGGTGCGCAGGGCGCTCAAATCGTCCGACAGCAGCGTGTACTGATAGCTGGCGTTGGCCTGCCGGCCGCCGACACGGATATCCTGCACCGCCATCAGGAACAGGCTGGCGCCGGGCTCTTTCGCCAGCTTGGCGCGCAGTCGAGCGATCACCTGCTGCGCGCTCTCTTTGCGTTCGGACAGCGGTTTAAGCGCGATGAACATCGAACCGCTGTTGGTGCGCGAACCGCCGGTGAAGCCGGTGACGTTATCCACCGCCGGATCGTCGCGCACGATGGTCATGAAATCCTGCAGTTTCTGGCGCATGGCCTGGAACGAAATGCTCTGATCGGCCTGAATCGACCCCATCAGACGGCCGGTATCCTGTTCCGGGAAGAAGGTTTTCGGGATGCTGATATACAGCCAGACGTTCAGCGCCACCGTCGCCAGCAGGATCGCCAGCACCCATCGGGCATGGTCGAGCACCCAGTGCAGCGAGCGGCCGTAGCCCTGCTGCAGTTTCATCAACAGCTTGCCGAAGCCGCGCACGCGCTGCTGCGCGCGTTCCGTTTGCGGGCGCAGCAGGTAGGCGCACATCATCGGCGTGAGCGTCAGCGAGATGATCAGCGACAGCCCGATAGACACCGACAGGGTAACGGCGAACTCGCGGAACAGGCGCCCCGGCAGCCCCTCCATCAGCAGCAGCGGAATAAATACCGCCACCAGCGACATGCTCATCGAAAGCACGGTAAAGCCGACCTCGCGTATCCCTTGCAGCGCCGCCTGCAGCGGCTTGATGCCGGCTTCCACGTGGCGGGAAATGTTTTCCAGCACTACGATGGCGTCGTCCACCACGAAGCCGGTGGCGATGGTCAGCGCCATCAGCGACAGGTTGTTGAGGCTGAAACCGCACAGGTACATGGCGGCGAAGGTGCCGATCAACGACACCGGCACCGCGACGGCGGGGATCAGCGTGGCGCGGCCGGAGCGCAGGAAGGCGAACACCACCAGGATCACCAGCGCGATGGCGATGACCAGCGATTGCTCCACTTCCGCCAGCGAGGCGCGAATGGTTGGCGAGCGATCCTGCGCGATGTTCAGCTTGATCGAGGCCGGAATGCTGGCCTGCAGATCGGGCAGCTCGGCGCGGATGCGATCGACGGTGGCGATGATGTTGGCGTCCGGCGAGCGGCTGACCACCAGCAGGATCGCCGGTTGGGCGTTGGTCATCCCGGCGTTGCGCACGTCCTGCACCGAGTCGATGACGTTGGCGACGTCGCTCAGCCGGACGGCGGAGCCGTTGTTGTAATGCACGATCAGCGGCTTGTAGCCCTCGGCCTTCTTGATCTGGTCGTTGCTCTGGATCTGCCAGCGCTTGTCCTGGCTTTCGGCCGAGCCGAGCGGCGTGCGCAGGTTGGCGTTGCTGATGGCCTGGCGCACGCTGTCCAGCGATACGCCCTGGTTAAACAGCGCGGAAGGATTCAGCTCCACCCGCACCGCAGGCAGCGAGCTGCCGCCGACGGTGACGTCGCCGACGCCCTCGGTCTGGGCGATTTTCTGCGCCAGCTGGGTGGAGGCGAAGTCGTAAAGTTGCCCCTGGCTGTAGGTGTCGGAGGTGAGCGTCAGGATCATGATCGGTGCGTCCGACGGGTTCATCTGCCGATAGGTTGGGCGGCTCGGCATGCCGGAGGGCAGCAGGCTTTGCGCGGCGTTGATCGCCGCCTGCACGTCGCGCGCCGCGCCGTTGATGTCGCGGCTGAGATCGAACTGCAGGATCACGCGGGTGCTGCCGAGCGAGCTCATTGAGGTCATTTCGTTAACCCCGGCGATGCGGCTGAGCGCGCGCTCCAGCGGGGTGGCGACCGAGGTCGCCATGGTTTCCGGATCGGCGCCCGGCAAGGTTGCGGTGACGGAGATCACCGGGTAGTCCACCTGCGGCAGCGGCGCGACGGGCAGCAGGCTGAAGCCCAGCGCGCCCGCCAGCGCGATAGCCAGCGTCAGCAGGGTGGTGGCCACCGGCCGGAAGATAAACAGCGAGAAGAATTTCACGGTGTCTCCCGCGCTTCTTCTTTGGCGTGGGTGTTGCGCGCCAGTTTATCGAACAGCAGGTAAATCACCGGGGTGGTGAACAGCGTCAGGATCTGGCTCATGATCAGGCCGCCGACCATGCAGATGCCGAGCGGCCGGCGCAGCTCCGCGCCGACGCCGGTGCTGAGCATCAGCGGCAGCGCGCCAAGCAGGGCGGCCAGCGTGGTCATCAGGATCGGCCTAAAACGTAGCAGGCAGGCCTGATAGATGGCGTCATAGGGCTTCATGCCCTGCTCGCGTTCGGCGGCCAGGGCGAAGTCGATCATCATGATGGCGTTTTTCTTCACGATGCCGATCAGCAGGATAATACCGATGATGGCGATCACGTCCAGCTCGCTGCCCGCCAGCATCAGCGCCAGCAGCGCGCCAACCCCGGCGGTCGGCAGGGTGGAGAGGATGGTGACCGGATGGATGAAGCTTTCATACAGCACGCCCAGCACGATATACATCGCCACCACCGCCGCCAGGATCAGCCACAGCGTGCTGCCGAGCGCCGCCTGGAAGGCCAGGGTCGCGCCCTGGAATTTGGTGGTGATGTCTTTCGGCATCGCCAGGGTCTTCTCGACCTGGGTAATGGCGTTGACCGCTTCTTCCAGCGAGTAGCCCTCCGCCACGTTGAAGGAGACGGTGGTCGCCGGGAACTGATCGAGGTGGTTGATCGCCAGCGGCCCGTTGCGCTGTTCAATTTTGGCGAGGGTATTCAGCGGCACCACGGCGCCGGTACTGCTGGTGAGGCGGATATCGTTCAGCGCCGCCAGCCCCGGCGTCGCCTGCACGTCATGCTCCAGCACCACGCGGTACTGGTTGGCCTGGGTGTAGATGGTGGAGATCAGGCGCTGGCCGAAGGCGTTGTACAGCGCGCTGTCCACGTCGCTCATCTGGATGCCGAGGCGCGACGCCGAATCGCGATCGACGTTGATATAGGCCTCCAGCCCCTGATCCTGCCAGTCGCTGCTGACGTCCTGCAGCTCGGGCGTCTGCCGCAGTTCGTCGACCAGCTGCGGCACCCATTGGCTGAGCTGCTCGAGGGACATCGCCTGCAGGGTGAACTGGTACTGCGTGCGGCTGACCTGGGTGTCGATGGTCAGATCCTGCACCGGTTGCAGATAGAGCTTCAGGCCGGGCAGTGCTGCCGCCTTCTCCTGCATCCGGTCGATGATGGTCTGCAGGCTGTCGCTGCGTTCGCTCAGCGGCTTCAGGTTGATCTGCAGCCGGCCGCTGTTGAGGGCGGCGTTGGTGCCGTCGACGCCGATAAACGAGGTCAGGCTCTCTACCGCCGGATCTTGCAGCACCTGCGCGGCGACCTGTTGTTGCAACACCGCCATTTTGCTGAACGACACCGACTGCGGCGCTTCCAGCGTGCCCTGGATCAGGCCGTTGTCCTGAATCGGGAAGAAGCCTTTGGGGATGAACAGGTAGAGCAGCACGGTGACGGCCAGGGTGCTCAACGCCACGCACAGCGTCAGCCACTGGTGGGCGAGCACGACTTTCAGCCAGCGGCCGTAGCCGGCGATCACGCGTTCGAAGAAACGTTCCGAGGCAGCGGAGAAACGGTTCTGCTTGCGCAGCGACTCATGGCTCAACAGACGGGCGCACATCATCGGCGTCAGCGTCAGCGACACCACGGCGGAGATCAGAATCGCCACCGCCAGCGTCACGGCGAACTCGCGGAACAGGCGGCCGACGATGTCGCCCATGAACAGCAGCGGGATCAGCACCGCCACCAGCGAGAAGGTCAGCGAGATGATGGTGAAGCCGATTTCGCCGGCCCCTTTCAGCGCGGCGTCGAGCGGTTTTTCGCCTTTCTCGATGTAGCGCGAGATGTTCTCGATCACCACGATGGCGTCGTCCACCACGAAGCCGGTGGCGATGGTCAGCGCCATCAGCGTCAGGTTGTTGATGGAGAAACCGAGGAAGTACATGGCGGCGAAGGTGCCGACCAGCGACAGCGGCACCGCCACGCTGGGGATAATGGTTGCCGGCACGTTGCGCAGGAACACGTAAATCACCATCACCACCAGCGCGATCGCCAGCAGCAGCTCGAACTGCACGTCGCTGACCGAGGCGCGAATGGTGGTGGTGCGGTCGGTCAGCACTTTGACGTCGACCGACTTGGGCAGGCTTTTAATCAGCGTCGGCAGCATTTCGCGAATGCTGTCGGCGGTGGTGATGACGTTGACGCCGGGCTGGCGCTGAATGTTCAGCACGATCGCCGGCTGCTTGTTGGCCCAGGCCGCCAGCCGGGTGTTTTCCGCACCCTGTTCGACGGTGGCGATGTCCTGCAGGCGGATCGGCGCGCCGTTTTTGTAGGCGACGATCAGCCGCCGGTACTCATCGGCGGACTTCATCTGATCGTTGGCGGACAGGGTGACCGAGCGGGTCGGGCCGTCCAGGCTGCCTTTGGCGGAGTTGACGTTGGCGGCCGTGATGGCGGTGCGTACGGTTTCGCTGTCGAGCCCGTTGGCCGCCATGGCCGGCGCGTTGAGCTTCACGCGTACCGCCGGGCGCTGGCCGCCGGAAAGGGTGACCAGGCCGACGCCGGTCACCTGGGAAATTTTTTGCGCCACGCGAGTTTCCACCATGTCTTCCACCTGCGTCATCGGCATGGCGGTGGAGGTGACGGCCAGCGTCAGGATCGGCGGATCGGCGGGGTTAACCTTGCTGTAGATCGGCGGGTAGGGCAGATCGGTCGGCAGCAGGTTGGTGGCGGAGTTGATCGCCGCCTGCACCTCCTGCTCGGCAATATCCAGCGACAGCGCCAGCTGGAATTGCAGGGTGATCACCGAGGCACCGCCGGAGTTCTGTGACAGCATCTGCTTGAGGCCGGACATCTGGCCGAACTGGCGCTCCAGCGGCGCGGTGATGGCGGAGGTCACCACGTCCGGGCTGGCGCCGGGGTACAGCGTCACCACCTGAATGGTCGGATAGTCCACTTCCGGCAGGGCGGAAACCGGCAGGGCGCGGTAGCCGATGATCCCCGCCAGCAGGATCGCCACCATCAGCAGCGTGGTGGCGACCGGGCGCAGAATAAACAGGCGGGACGGGCCGCCGCCGGGGTTCGGCGTCATCACCTGCATCAGGCTTTCTCCCGCTTGGCGTGCGGTGCGGCGTTGCCGCCGGCCGCTTTGGTTTGCGGCGTCACCACCTCAACCTTCATGCCCTCCGTCAGTTGGTCGATGCCGTCGGTCACCACGCGTTGCCCGGCGTTCAGGCCGCTGGCGATGACCACGTTTTGGCTGTCTTCAATGCCGACGGTGACCAGGCGTTTGCTGACTTTATTCTCATCGTCCATCGTCCAGACGAAGTTGCCTTCGTTGCCCATCTGCACGGCGGCGGTCGGCACCACGATGGCGTTTTGCAACGTGGCGACTTTCAGCCGCGCATTGACGAACTGATTGGGGAACAGCGCGTCGTCCTGGTTGGCGTACTGCGCCTTCAGCTTGATGGTGCCGGTGGTGGTGTCTATCTGGTTATCCAGGCTGAGCAGATTGCCCTGCGCCAACAGGGTCTTGTTGGTGCGCCCCCAGGCTTCGACGCTGACCGGGCCGGCCTTTTGCGCCTTCATGATGTCGCTGATGGTGCTTTCCGGCAGCGTGAACACCACGTCGATCGGATGCGTTTGCGTGATCACCACGATGGCGGTGGAGCCGCTGGTGATGTAGTTGCCCATATCGACCTGTTTGAGGCCCACGCGGCCGGAGATCGGGGCGATGATTTTGCTGTAGGTCAGCTGCAGCTGAGCGCTGTCCACCGCGCCCTGATCGGCCTTGATGGACCCTTCGGTCTGCTGCACCAGCGAGGCCTGCGTGTCCAGCTCCTGGCGAGAGACCAGATTGGTTTTCACCAGTTGCTGGTAGCGGGCCAGATCGCGCCGGGCGTTGGCCAGCGTCGCCTGATCCTTCGCCAGCTGCCCCTGAGCCTGGGTCAACTGGACCTGGAATGGCCGGGGATCGATTTCCGCCAGCAGATCGCCGGCTTTCACCTGCTGCCCTTCGGTGAAGTGCAACGTCATCAGTTGGCCGTCGACCCGGCTGGTGACGGTAACGGTATTGGCGGCGGTGACGGTGCCCAGCCCAATCAGATAGCTCGGCACGGATTGCTGCGTGGCCGTGGCCACCTGAACCGGCGACAGATTGCCGCGGCGTTTGCCACCGGCGGCCGCTCCTTTGGCACCGCCGGCAGGGCGGGCAGCCGCTTGTGTTTCAGCGGCCGGCGGCGCGGCGTTGAAATGACGCCAAATCAGCACGGCGACAATGGCCACGATGGCGGCAACCAGCAGGCGCAGCATCAGGGAACGACGTTGGGGTTTTGCATTCATGGCGGCGAAAATTCTCTCCAGAGGACAACCGTGCGGGCACGCATTGCCACAAAAGTGACACTCCTTACAGAATACTAGTTTAGCCAGCCAAAGCGGCATAAAAATGAAGGAAATAAGGAGGAACCGTCAGCATTTTCCGAATAAGTTAACGATTGTTGCCTACTCTGTTTATAAGCGTTGGGTTTTAACTTATAGCCAATGCGTTTTAACGACTTTCTGTATTTGGCGCTAATAATTAACGAGCGAATTATTTAACCCATGGAGCCTCTATCAATGAGCAAAAAACAACTGGGCCGTTCGGGCATTCAGGTGCCGGCGTTGACCTTCGGCGGCAACGTGTTCGGCTGGACGGCAGATCAAGCGACCTCTTTCAGCCTGTTGGATGCGCTGGTGGACAATCAGCTCAACTTTATCGACACCGCCGACGTCTATTCCAGCTGGGCACCGGGCAATCGGGGCGGCGAATCGGAAACCGTCATCGGCGAATGGCTCAAGAAGAGCGGCAAGCGCGACCAGGTGATCATTGCCACCAAGGTGGGCAAACCGATGGGCGAAGGCAAACAGGGGCTGTCGCCGCGCTATATTCAGCAGGCGGTGGAGGATTCGCTGCGCCGCCTGCAAACCGATTATATCGATCTTTACCAATCGCACGACGATGACCGCGATACGCCGTTGGAAGAGACGCTGGCGGCGTTCGATGCGCTGATCAAGGCCGGCAAGGTGAGGGCGATTGGCGCCTCCAACTATCAGGCGGATCGCCTGGAAGAAGCGCTGCGGGTGAGCGAAAGCAACGGATTGGCGCGCTACGAAACCCTGCAGCCGGAATACAATCTGTATGCGCGCGAAGGGTATGAAGCCGAGCTGGAAGGCGTGGCGCAGCGCCATGGTCTCGGGGTGATCAACTTCTTCGCGCTGGCCAGCGGTTTCCTGACCGGCAAATACCGCAGCAAAGCGGATGAGGGCAAAAGCCAGCGCGGCGATCGCATCGTCGAACGCTATCTTAACCCGCGCGGCTTCCGCATTCTGGCGGCGCTGGATCAGGTGGCCGGCAAGCACGGCACCTCCCCGGCGCAGGTCTCGCTGGCCTGGCTGATTGCGCGCCCGAGCATCACCGCGCCGATCGTCAGCGCCACCTCGTTGCCGCAGCTGGATGAGTTGGTCAGCGCCACGCACCTGACGCTGGATGCGGACGACATCCAGGCGCTGAACCACGCCAGCGCCGGGTAAGACGCGTTACCCGGCGGCGATTTTGCTCTATGCTGAAGGGGTCAACATGGCCCATTCAGGAAACCGCAATGTCTGGTGATACCATCAACGACCTCGCGACGCTGGAACAGCTGTACGGCAAACCCGGCGCCCCCTCGGTTTTTAAAGAAGTCAGCTATATCCACCCGGCGTACCGCCCGTTTATCGAGGCGGCGCCGTTTGCCGCCCTCTCGACGGTCGGGCCGGACGGCATGGATGTCTCGCCGCGCGGCGATCCGGCCGGTTTTCTCCACATCGAAGACGAGAAAATCCTGCTGCTGCCGGATAGGCGCGGCAATAACCGCATCGATAGCCTGCGCAATATTCTGCACGACAACCGGGTGGCGCTGCTGCTGCTGATCCCTGGCATCGGCGAAACGCTGCGGATTAACGGGCGGGCGGAGATCGTGGTGGCGCCGGCGGTGCTGCAGCGCTTCGCCCACCGCAATCAGCTGCCGCGTTCGGTGTTGCGCATTCGGGTGGAGGCGGTGTTCTTCCAGTGCAGCCGGGCGATCTTGCGTTCGGGACTTTGGGAAGAGGGCAGCCGCCTCGAACGTTCGGCGCTGCCCAGCCCCGGCCATATTTTGGCCGCGGTGAGCCAAACGCGCTTCGACGGTGAGGAGTACGACCAGGCGCTGCCGCAGCGGCTGAAGGATACGCTGTATTAATCGCCGCGGCGTTCGCGCCACGTTTGCCGGTTCAGCCGGTACAAGACATGTTTTTGCAGCGGGTGCCCCGCCGGCAGGCGTGGGTGCAGGAAGGTTTCGCCGTCAAAGTGCATGCCGATGCGCTCCATCACCCGGCGTGACGGCTGGTTATCTTCGGCGGTGAAGGACACCACTTCCGGCAAGTGCAGCGTGTCGAAGGCACACGCCAGCGCAGCGCGTGCTGCTTCAGCGGCGTAGCCGTTGCCCCAGTGGGCCGCCGCCAGCCGCCAACCGATCTCCACGCAGGGGGAGCAAGGCAGATCGTCGCCCGGCCGCGCCAGCCCGACAAAACCGATAAAGGGCGCGCCGCCTTTCACTTCCACCGCCCATAGCCCCCAGCCATGTTGCTGCATGAAGGCGCGGATGCGTTCGGCCTGCGCGTGGCTTTCTTCGGCCGTCATCGTCGCCGGGAAATAGCGCATCACCTGCGGATCGGCGTTAAGCGCGGCGAAGGCCGGCAGATCGTCGTCGCGCCAGGGGCGCAGCCGCAGCCTGTCGCTGTCGAGGGTAAGGATGGTTGACATGATGCATAGCCTCCAATGAGCAAGGGCGCGGCGAGCCGCGCCCTTGGGCCGTCAACGGAACAGCGTTTGCGCCCAGCGCGCCAGCCCGGCGGTGACCGAGCCGAAGTCGTTGCCGCCGACGATCGGAATGCCCGGCAGCTGCTGTTGCAGCGCGGCGCGCAGCAGCGGCGAACGCGCGCTGCCGCCGGTCAGGTAGATCACCTGCGGCGCGGTCTGGCTGCTGGCCAACGCGGCGCTGACCTGCTCTTGGATGCGCATCAACGGCTGCGAGATGGCGTCGGCGAGCTGATCCTGGCTGATGCTTTCCGCCAGATCGGCCTGGACGAAGCTGAGCGGCGCGCTGATGGCGGTTTGGCCGGACAGGGCTATCTTACTCTCTTCGGCCGCGCGCACCAGTCGGTAGCTCAGGCGCTGCTGGTACACTTTCAGCAGGCGTTTGACCTTTTCCGGCTCCGCCGCGTCGAGGATCAGATCGCGCAGCACGCGGCCATTGGCGGCGCTGTAGAAGTCGTTTTGCGCCGGTACGTCGTTGGTCGCCACCGCGTTCCAGTAAGGCAGCGCCGGCAGGGCAATGCCTTTCCCGGTTTCGCCGCCCAGACCGAACAGCGGCATCAGCTGTTTGAAGGCCAACATGATGTCCAGATCGTTACCGCCGACCCGGCAGCCGCTGTGGCCCAGCAGGCTCTGCTGACGATCGGCGCGGTCGCGCCACTGCGGGCCCATCAGCAGCACCGAGCAGTCGGTGGTGCCGCCGCCGATGTCCACCACCAGCACGGTTTGCTCTTCGCTCAGCGTCGCCTCGAAGTCCAGCCCTGCCGCCACCGGCTCGAACTGGAATTCAATCTCTTTGAAACCGGCGCGTTCGGCGGCGCGCTGCAAAATGCCCTGCGCCTGCCGGTTGGCCTCTTCGCCGCCGATGCCCTGGAAGTTGATCGGTCGGCCGATCACCGCTTGATCGATACCGGCCTGCAGCACGTTTTCCGCCTGGCGTTTGATGTGGAACATCATGGCGCAGACCAGGTCTTCGAACAGGGCGATCTGCTGCGGCTTCAGGCCGTTGGCGCCGAGGAAGGACTTCGGCGAGCGCACGAAGTACACCTCTTCCGGATCTTCCATGTAGTGCGCCAGCGCCTGCAGGCCGAACAGCACGCTGTCGCCGCCGACCGGAATGTCCTCTTCGCGGTTGTAACTGATGGCGCGGCGCAGCAGCTGCTGGTTTTCTTCGCTGCCGGTCGGCACCTGCCAATGGCGGTGCAGGCATTCGCTCACCGCTTCGCGGGTCGGCGCGCACAGCATCGAAGGCAGATACGGTTCGTTGTTTTCCAGCGTCAGCAGCTCGGGGCCGTGGTCGCGCATTACCGCGACGGAACAGTTGGCTGTCCCATAGTCGAATCCAATAAACATCTCTTTTTTGTCCCCATGCCAATGAAGGGGGGCGACTTTACCCGAGACGGGGCCGGTGGGCAATGCGCTGATGCGCGAGTGTCGAAAAATTTAGCGGGCGCGGCATCGGCATGCTTAACTTAATGTCCGAATTCCGCACGTCAGCGCGCCAGCCGAGCCCCATAATGCAGAAAAAACCGAACCCGAGCGTTGCCATGAATACCCAACAGCAAGCGTTGTACGACGCGCTGCGCGCGCGTGACCGCAAATTCGACGGCCGCTTTTTCGTCGGCGTCTCTTCCACCGGCATTTATTGCCGCCCGGTGTGCAGCGCCCGCACGCCGAAGCTGGAAAACTGCACCTTCTATCCGAGCGCGGCGGCGGCCGAGCTGGCGGGCTTTCGTCCTTGTCTCAAATGCCGGCCGGAACTGGCGCCCGGCCTGGCGCTGATTGATCTGGGCAACCGCTATGCACAGGTGGCGGTGCAGCTCATCGAGCAGGGCTATCTGTCCGAACACAGCTGCGAAGCGCTGGCGGCGCGGCTCGGCATTTCCGATCGCCACCTGCGGCGTATCTTCGCCGAACAGTTTGGCGCTTCGCCGATCGATTACGCGCAGTCGCACCGGCTGCTGCAGGCCAAACGCCTGTTGGCGGATACCGATCTGCCGCTCAGCGAAGTGGCATTCGCCGCCGGTTTCGGCAGCCTGCGGCGTTTCAACGAGCTGTTCAAGGCGCGCTATCGCCTGATTCCGTCGGCGCTGCGCAGCGGCGGCGCGCGCGGTGAACGGGCCGCCGCCAGCGGCCTGGTGTTCCACCTGGGCTATCGGCCGCCCTATGACTGGGATCGCATGTTGAACTTCTTGCAGGCGCGCGCCGTGCAGGGCGTCGAGCGGGTCGAGGGCCGCCGCTATCTGCGTTCGATCTCAGTCAGCCAGGGCGGTACGGAGTATTGCGGCTGGCTCAGCGTGCAGCCGGAAGAAGCGCGCAACCGGGTCAGGGTAGAGATCGCGCCGGCGCTCAGTTTGGTGACGACGGAGGTGCTGCGCCGCATACGCTTGCTGTTCGATTTGGACGCCGCGCCGGAACGCATCAATGAGGCGCTGGGTTCGCTGGCGGCCGATGCGCCGGGGCTGCGCTTGCCGGGTTGCGTAAACAGCTTCGAGCAGGCGGCGCGTGCGGTGCTGGGGCAATTGGTCAGCGTGAAAATGGCGGCAACCTTCGCCGGGCGGATGGCCGAACGTTGGGGAGAACCGCTGGCGGCGCCGCACGAGGGCATCACCCACGTTTTTCCTAGCGCCGAACGGGTGGCGCAGCTGCAGCCCGAAGCACTGCGCCCGCTCGGGGTACAGCTGAAGCGCGCGGCGGCGCTGATCGAGATCGCCCGCGCGCTGGGCGAAGGGCGGCTGCAGCTCGATAACGTGCTGGATATCGAACAGGGCATCAAGGCGCTGACCGCGCTGCCGGGCATCGGCAGCTGGACCGCCAGCTATATCGCCATGCGCGCCTGGTCGTGGCCGGACGTGTTCCTGGCCGGCGATTACCTGATCAAACAGCGTTTCCCCGGCATGACGCCGCGCCAGATCGAACGCTATGCCGAACGTTGGCGCCCGTGGCGTTCTTACGCCACGCTGCACCTGTGGCACAACGACGGTTGGGCACCGGAAGGGGAGGAGTGAGGCGCATTCGGGCTAGCGCGGGGCGTCGATCAGCTGCAGCAGGCGGCTCATGCCTTCGCGCATCAGGAACGCCAGCAGCTTTTCCCGCTCGGCCGGCGTCAGATGGTAGTAATACTCGATCCAGACCCGAATAGGATCCTGGCGTTTGATGTCGTAGTCCGGATGGTCGGCCTCGCGTAAGGCCGACAGGCTGCGCGCGCCGAACGGCAGGCTGTCGATATGGTATTCCAGCGCTTTACCCTGCACGCCGCTGCGGCGGCGGCTGACCCAGCCTTCGCGTCGGGCCATCAGATTGACCCCTTGCGGGGTCGAGGGCAACCCCGCCTTCCCCATCAGTTCCCTGGCGGAAAACCATTTCTTTTCCATAGTCCCTTATCCCTGAGCTATCACATGTCGAGGAAAATCAACGGATACGTCGATGTCCGCATGGGAGCTTCATCTTACTTAATCGTTTAAGCTTCAGGTGTTATTTATATCACTAATCTCGTATTGGTTAACATAATGTGAAAGACGAGAGGTGCGGCGCCGCCCGTGAGACGGCGCCGGCGAGGGAAGGCGTTAGCGGATGCCGAAGTAGCCGTCGCTGAGCAGAACCGCCAACGGCTGCTCCAGCGCCACCTGGTCGCCGTCTGCCAGATCGACGCCGACATCGCGCAGCGCCTGCAGCGTCACCGGCTGGTGGGCCGGCCCGGCGAGCGTTTGCGCCTTGATCCGATGCGCCGCGCCGTTGAGCATCGAGACCATCAGCTCATCCATCTGGTTGCAGTGCACGTTGGTGATAAAGCGTTCATCGATGCGAATGATGTCTATCTTCTGATCGCCCAGCTCATCGAAGGCATTGATGTTATGCCCAAAGCCATTGACGATCAGTCGGCAGCCCAGCTGCTGCAGTTCGCGCAGACACGCTCGGCACTGCGCGGCGTGCTCCAGCACCACGGCTTCATCAACGCTGAACAGCAGTGCCCGCGGCGGCAGCGAGGAAGCGCGCACCGTTTCCGTCAGGAAGCGTTGGAAGTCGGTGTTCAGCAGGCTGTCGGTAGCCAGCGGCAACGCGAGCGACAGCCCCTTGCGCTTGATGTCGTCGGCGTACGATACCAGCAGCTGCGTCACCGCCCAGCGGTCGATGTCCGGCATCAGGCCGTACAGCTGCGCCGCGGCGATGAACGCCTCGTGCGGCAGCGGCCGATCGTCCGGTGCCATCACCTGCAGTTTCACGTGGTGAAACGCGGTCGACAGCGGCGTTGCCGGCGGCGCGACCGCGCGGGTCAGCAGCCGCAGCTGCCCCTCGCTGATGATCGTCTGTACCTCCTGTGGGTTCAGCAATTCATGCTGCCGTTCCAGCAGCTGTTTTTGCCGCGTTTCGTACAGATAAACCTGGCCGCGGCCGTGGTGCTTGGCGGTGTAGCAGGCGATGTCGGCCTGGGCCAGCAGTTCGCTGCTTTTGGCGTCGCCGCCGATGCGCGTGATGCCGGCGCTGGCGCCGACGCGATAAATTTTCCCTTCCCAGTAGAACGGATGCTGGCTGATTTGGCTGACTACCTGTTGCATCAGCGATTTCGCCTGCTCCAGCCGGCAGTCGAACAGGATCAAACCAAACTCGTCGCCGCCCAGCCGAGCCAGGCAGTCGCTGTTGCGCAGCTGGTGCCGCATCAGCTGGGCGATGTCCCGCAGCAAGGCATCACCCGCCGCGTGGCCGGCGGTGTCGTTTACCGCTTTGAACCGATCCAGATCGAGGAACACCAGCGAATGCGGCGACGACGGTTCTCCGCCGGCGGCGATCGCTGCCTTCAGCTGCTTCTCGAAGCGGGTGCGGTTCGGCAGGCCGGTCAGCGCGTCGTGCGAGGCGCTGTAGCTGAGTTTTTTCATCAGTTCGCGCGAGGCGGTGACGTCTTGCAGCACCATCACCGCGCCCATGGTTTCGCCATCGAGGGTTTTCAGCGGTGAGACCGACTGCTGCACGTCGAAATAACGTCCGTCGCGGCTATGCAGCACCAGTGCGTAATCCGCCGGCCACTGTCGCGGGTATTGCGTGAGGTTTTCGATTTCCGGGCCGTCTTTGCCATTGGTCAGGCGCACCACGCCGGCGACCGGCATGCCGATCGCCAGCTCGAGCGGCCAGCCGCACATCTGCTCGGCCACCGGGTTCATAAAGGTGATGCGCAGGTGGCTGTCGGTGGAGATCACCCCTTCGCCGATGGCGTCGAGAGTGATGTGCAGGCGCTCTTTTTCTTCGTGCAGCGCCTCGGCGAGGATCTTGAGCTCGGTCATGTCGATATTGGTGCCGATCATGCGCAGCGGCTGGCCGTGGTCGTCGAGGATCACGTTGCCCTGGCCGCGAATATGGCGCAATTTGCCGCCGCGCGTGGTAATGCGAAATTCCATAACGAAAGGCTTGGGAGCGGCCAGCAGCGCGGCCAGCTCGCGATCGGTACGCTCGCGATCTTCCGGCACCAGCAGGGTGCGCCACAGCGCCAGCGTCGGCGTTTGGTCGGGATTGAGATCGTAGAGTTCGAACATGCGCTGATCCCAGGTGAAGTTTTCCTGGTTCATCACCCATTCCCAAATGCCGACGCCGCCCACCTGGTTGGCCAGCGTAATGCGTTCCACCAGCCGGTTGTTCTCCGCCTCGCTGCGTTTGAGGCCGCTGATGTCCTCGACCTGAGAGATGAAGTACAGCGGTTGGCCTTCGGCGTCGCGCACCAGCGAGACGGCCAACAGCGCCCAAACGGTCTGGCCGTCGTTGCGGATATAGCGTTTCTCCATGGTGTAGCTGCTGATGTGGCCGTCGAGCAGATCGTGCAGCTGGCTGAGATCGGCGTTGAGGTCGTCCGGGTGGGTGATGGCCTGAAACGTCAGGCGGTGCAGCCCTTCCGGCGTATAGCCGAGCAGTTTGCACAGTGCCTGATTGACCTGCAGCCATTTGCCCTCCGGCGACACCAGCGCCATGCCGATGGCGGAATACTCCAGCGCGCTGCGAAAGCGGCTTTCGCTCTCGACGATGTGCTGTTTCTCCACCCGGAAGGTGTGCATCACCATCGCCATCGCGTGTGCCGGGATCAGGATCAGCAGCATCGGCAAGTACAGGCCAAGCTCACCGAAGACGTGTGCAGAGGCCTGCAGGTGCAGCACGCCCAGCGAGATCAGCACCGTGATCAGCAGCAGGGTGCAGAAACAGACGGCGAAGGCTTCGAAGCGCGGCAGCGCGATGGCGGCCCACAGCAGCGGTAGGATGACGAAGGTGAACGGGAACGGCAGATAGGTCAGCGCCAGGTAGCTGAAGGCCAGGGAGCCCATCAGCGTGAGCAGCAGTGGGTAGGGGTTCAGCGCCGCCAAGGTGCGGCGGTGATAGGTGAGGCCGAGCGGCGCCAGCGACAGCACCCCTATCGCTTCGGAGATGAACCAGATGCCGAACGATTGCCAGAACGTTTGATCCGGCGTGGGCGAGAGCCCGGCGGCCAGCAGCGCGCTGAACAGCGGGGTGAAGATCACGGCGCACACCACAAAGCGCAGCCAGCAGCCCAGATCGCTCAACGGATCGTTCGCCGGCAGCGTGCGGCGCAGCAGCAGGGCGCAAACCGCCGCTTCCAGCAGGTTGATGGCGGCCAGCTTGACGGGAGTGGCGCTGACGCCGAACAGCAAGAAGCTGGCGAGCACGATGCCGAGGCCGCTGGCCAGCAGCGGCAGGCCCCAGTGGCGCGGGGCGTGGCGGTACAGCACGGCGATCGCGGCGGCGGTCGGGAACCACAGCGGCGTGAAGTGGCGGGCTTCGCTGGACAGCGACAGGCTCAGCAAGGCGAGTAGAAACGTCGCCAACGCCACTAACAGGGAATGCGTCAGCATGACGCCTTTGTGGGTGCCGAACGTGTTCGGCGCGCTGATCTCCATAGACACCCTTACCGATGGCCTCTGTCAGTGATTGGATTCATGACGTGGATGAATTAAGACGATTTATTGGCAAAGGGTAGTACAGCGCGAGAGGAAAACCTACCGGGAAGGCCGACTTTGCTGCGTTAACGCAAGCCCGGCGACAGAATGACGAAAAAGCCGGCGCGGGGCCGGCTTTTGGCGTATTACAGCAGGAACAGGGTGGCGAGGCCGAGGAAGATGAAAAAGCCGCCGGTGTCGGTCAGCGCGGTGATGAGCACGCTCGAGCCGACCGCCGGATCGCGGCCCAGTTTGAGCATGGTCATCGGGATCACCACGCCCATCAGCGCCGCCAGCAGCAGGTTGAGCAGCATCGCCAGCGTCATCACGCCGCCCATCGCCGCGTCGCCGTACAGCAGCCAGGTGATCACGCCCATGATGCCGCCCCACACCACGCCGTTGATGATGGCCACTCCCAGCTCTCTGAGCATCAGGCGCGAGATGTTGCCGACTTCGATCTGGTGCAGCGCCAGCGCGCGCACGATCATGGTGATGGTCTGGTTGCCGGTGTTGCCGCCGATACCGGCGACGATCGGCATCAGCGCCGCCAGCGCCACCAGCTGGGAAATGGTGTGTTCGAACAGGCCGATCACGCGCGAGGCGACGAACGCGGTGCAGAGGTTGATCGCCAACCAGGCCCAGCGGGTCTTGACCGCCTTGCTGACCGGGGCGAACACGTCTTCTTCCGGGCTTAAACCGCCCATGCGGCGCAGGTTGGTGTCGCTCTCTTCGTTGACGGCGTCGACGATCTCTTCGATGGTCAGGCGGCCCATCAGTTTGCCCTTGGCGTCAACCACCGGGGCGCTGATCAGGTCGTAACGCTCGAACGCGCCGGCCGCTTCATCGGCCTTGTCTTCGGGCTGAAAGGTGGCGGGATCGCTGTCCATCACTTCGCGCACCGGGATCTCCGGATCGTTCAGCAGCACCGCGGTCAGCGGCAGCTCGCCCAGCAGGGTGTTTTTGCGGTCGGTGACGAACAGTTTATCGGTGGCGTCGGGAATGGTTTTGCGCATGCGCAAAAAGCGGTGCACCGCGCCGAGCGTGACGTCCGGCCGCACCGTCACCAGTTCAAAATCCATCATCCAGCCGACGCTGTCTTTGGCGTACTGGCTCATCTCGCGCACCTGGGCGCGCTGCTCCGGCTCCAGCGAGGTCAGCAACCGGCCCATCAGGTTACGCGGCAGGTATTGCGCCAGGTAGGCCTGTTCGTCGACGTCCAGCGTTTTGATCGCTTTGAGCAGGTCTTTGTCGCTCATTTCCTCGATCAGGCTGTCCCAGACCGGCTCGGCGACCTCCACCAGCGTCTGGCCGCGCTTGCTGTTGCCCACCAGCCGCCACAGCGCCATACGTTCATCCTGCGGCAGCGCTTCCAGCAGGTCCGCCAGGTCGGCGGCGTGCATGTCGTCCAACAGGCCGGTGATTTCCGCCGTCTGGTTCAGCAGTTCGCTTTGGCTGAGGGCGTGCTCATCCCCTG
This sequence comes from Acanthamoeba sp. SK_2022b, assembly GCA_027943245.1. Lineage (NCBI taxonomy): Eukaryota > Discosea > Longamoebia > Acanthamoebidae > Acanthamoeba > Acanthamoeba sp. SK_2022b. Next base: position 39,756 of record JANDJZ010000003.1, read on the forward strand.
GCCTGCCGAGAATGCCGTCGACCAATTCCTTATTGTTCAACAACAGAGTGAGAATGCGCTGGCGGTGTTCAGCGACTTTTTTGACGTTATGGGTTGCGGCTGACATGGTGTTCCTTAACGGGCGCTCGGCGTTCCTGACGCAGGCTCATTAAAAGATAGAGCATAGCGAGTGCCGGAGTCATTTTTATGAAACGGACGGGGCGCGGCGGTTATTCAGAGGAGGCGTCCTGTTGCGGCGCGCTGACTTCGGCGGCGTTTTGCGCTGCGGCCTGCTTTTTTTCCTGATGATGAGGCACCGCCACCACGGCGGCGTACAGCAGTCGGCCGACTAAAATGATAAAGCTGATAAACAACACTATCTTCGTCATCTGTCCGGTGGTTTTCTTGCGCATATATCACCCGGTATGCCGGTGTCCTGTGTTATTCGCTCGAGAATTTGTAACCGGATTTTAGGCGCTGATGACAAAAGTTGTCCATTTTTTTCCGGCGTGCGGCACGGCGCATTAGGGTTTCGTTTAGGTTGTCGGGGCGAGGGCGGAAAGAAAAACCCCCTGTCTGGCAGGGGGCGGGGGGATCAGGCGGAGCGCTGTTCGTCTTGCGAGCCTTCTTCGTCGATCAGCAGCTTCCAGCCGACGACGTCGTTCCAGTAGGCCTGCTCGCGTTCGAAATCGAGCTGCACCAGGTTGTTCTGCGCCAGGTAGCCGGCCGGGAAGCGCAGCGTCCAGTGGTTGTCGTCGGTGGTCAGGCGCAGCGTTTCCGGCGTGGTGGTCGACTGACGCTGGTTGTTGAGCAGGGTGCTCAGACGCAGCAGCTGGATCAGCGGCAGGTAGTGTTTCTTCTTGAACAGGTTGAGGCGCGGCAACTCTTCCAGCTTGATCGCCTTGCGGTGGAAGCGCACCAGCGCCGCCAGCAGCAGCTGCTGTTCCTGGTTGAAGCCAGGCAGGTTGGAGTTTTGCAGAATGTAGGCCGAATGGCGATGCATGCCGCTGTGGTTGATGCTCAGCCCCACCTCGTGCAGCATGGCGGCCCATTTCAGCAGGGCTTCCAGCTGCGGATGCGCCAGCTTGGTGTTCTGCGCCATCCACTGCGAGTAGAGCAGCTCGGTGGTTTCCAGCACCCGCTTGGCCTGTTCGCGGTCGATGTTGTAGTGATCGGCCAGGCTCTTGGCGGTGCGGCTGCGGATGTCCTGGTGGCGGAAACGGCCTTCCATTTCATACAGCACGCCTTCGCGCAGCGCGCCGTCGGACAGGCGCAGATCGCGGATCGCCAGCGCGTCGAACACGCCGCACAGGATAGCCAGCCCCGGCACGAACACCGATTGGCGATCTTCCGACAGCCCCGGCAGGCTCAGCGAGCTGAAGCTTTTGAACTGCAGCACCTGCTCGGCGAGCATTTCCAGGCGATCCAGGGTGATGAGACCGTCTTTTTCCCCCATCGCCACCAGCACTTCGTGGGCGGCCTTGATGGTGCCCGAAGCGCCCAGCGCATACTGCCAGCCCTGAATGCGGTACTGCCAGGCCAGCGTTTCCAGCTTCTGCGCCGCCGCCAGCCGCGCGCGGCGGAAGTTGTTTTTGCTGATCTCGCCGCCCGGGAAGAACAGCTGGGCGAAGCTGACGCAGCCCATGCGGCGGCTTTCCGCCAGCAGCGGCTCGAAGTCTTCGCCGATCACCAGCTCGGTGGAGCCGCCGCCGATGTCGATCACCAGCTTGCGGCCTTTCTCCGGCTGAGTGTGCTCCACGCCCATGAAGATCAGGCGCGCTTCTTCCTGACCGGCGATGATTTCGATCGGGTAGGGGATCACTTTGGCGGCGCGCTTGAGGAACACTTCGGCGTTCACCGCCTGACGCAGGGTGTGCGTCCCGACGATGGTGACGTTATCCGCCGGGAAGCCTTGCAGCCGTTCGGCAAACAGGGCCAGGCAGGCCAGGCCGCGCTCTATCGCCTCTTCACTGAGTACGTTGTTGCTGTCCAATCCGTCGGCGAGATGCACCCGCTGTTTTAAACGGCCCAATACCTGTAAGGCGCCGTTGACGACGCGGGCGATCACCATGTGGAAACTGTTCGACCCGAGGTCGATGGCGGCGATTTCCTGCGGTTTGTTCGTTGCAGTGTTTTTTAGCGGCATAGTTGCTGGCCTACTGTCCTGGTTGTTCCAGAGCTTTTAAATACTCGTAAATAGCCACCTGGGCACGCACTTTGCGGCGGTTGCCGCGCGGCACGTACTGGTTGCTCAGTTCTTTATCCACATAACGGGCCTTGACCGTATCGCTGAACAGGATCTCCAGGATGTCCAGAACGCGCTGTTTCAGCGCCGGATCCAGCAGCGATACCGCCACTTCGATACGGTAATCTATGTTGCGGGTCATCCAGTCGGCGGAGGACAGATACACCCGTTTGTCACCTTTATTGTCGAAAACGTACACCCGATCGTGTTCCAAAAAGCGATCGACGATGCTGATCACCTGAATATTGTCGCTGATCCCCGGCAGGTTGGGAATCAGGGAACACATGCCCCGCACCAGCAGGCGGATCTTCACGCCGGCGCCGGACGCGGTATATAACCGATCTACCAGCCCTTTATCCACCAGATTATTTATTTTCAACATAATGCCGGCCTGTTCCCCGGCCTGGGCGTTGGCGATTTCGTTGTCGATCAGCTCATACAGCTTCAGGCGCGAGTTCTGCGGCGACACCATCAGGTTGTCGAAGGTGACCGGCCGGTAGGGGTTCTCGATAAAGTTGAATACCCGGCGCACCTCGTTGGTGATGCGTGAGTCGGCGGTCAACAGCGAATAGTCGGTGTAGATGCGCGCGGTTTTTTCGTTAAAGTTGCCGGTACCGATATGAGCATAGCGCACAATGTCATCACCTTCACGGCGCGAAATCAGGAACAGCTTGGCGTGGATTTTCAGGCCCGGCGCCGAGAAGATCACGTGTACGCCGGCTTCGGTCAGGCGCTTCGCCCAGTGAATGTTGGCCTCTTCGTCGAAGCGCGCCTGCAGCTCGACCACCACCGTGACCTTTTTGCCGTTGTGCGCGGCGTGGATCATCGATTCGATGATGCGCGAATCTTTCGCCACCCGGTAGATGTTGATCTTGATAGCCAACACGCTCGGATCGAACGACGCCTGGCGCAGCAGCTCCAGCACGTGCTCGAAGGTGTGGTACGGGTAGTAGAGCAGCACATCTTTTTCGCGAATGGCGTCGAAGCCGTTGCGGAAACCGTCGAACCAGATGTGGCGCAGGCGCGGCAGCGGCTTGTTGACCAGGTTGGCCTTGCCGACGTTCGGGAAACTGATGAAATCTTTGAAATTGTGGTAGCGGCCGCCGGCGATCACCGAATCATAGTTGGAGATGCCCAGCTTGCCGCGCAGCAGCTCCACCATTTCGTTCGGCATGTCGCGCTGATACACGAAGCGCACCGGCTCGGCGGTCAGGCGCTGTTTCAGGCTGGAGGACATCAGTTCCAGCAGGCTGGATTCCATTTCGGTGACCAGATCGTACTCCGCGTCGCGGGTCATTTTCATCGAGTAGGCGTTGAGCGCGTCGTAGTCGAAGAAGCCCTTGAAGATATCGTCCAGGCAGTAGCGCAGAATGTTGTCCAGCAGGATCATCGGTTTACGGCGGCGCGGCGCTTCCGGCGGCAGATTGACGAAGCGCGGCACCTTGTCGGACGGGATCTCCAGCAGCGCATAGTCGATGCGCGCGCCGCGAATGATCTCCACCGCCAGGTAGGTGTAATCGTCTTTCAGGAACTGCACCAGGTTGGTGTCGTGGTTGATCAGGATCGGCGTGATGTGCTGGCGCAGATGCTGTTTGAAATATTGCCGCAGCCAGATTTGCTGGTTCTCGGACACCTGGCGTTCGTTGATCAGGAAGATCTGATTGCGCGCCATTTCCAGCAGCAGATCGTTGTACAGGCCGTCGAACTCCTGATCGGTTTTCAGCACCTTGGCCTGGATCTTTTTCAGCAGGTGGCGCGAGGCGCCGGCGGAGCCTTGCTCTTCGCTGATCAGGATGCGCCGTTTGAGATCGGCGAAGCGGACTTTATAGAACTCGTCGAGGTTGTTGGAGTAAATGCCCAGAAAACGCATACGTTCAATCAGGGGATTGCTCTTATCTGCGGCTTCCTGCAACACGCGTTCATTAAAGGATAACCAGCTTAGTTCTTTTTCGATGTAGAGCTTTTCCTGACCCATTGCCACTCCAGTTCAAATTTAGAATAGGATCCGGGACGCAGCGCCCGGATGCCGCTCTAGTGTCCTTCATCATTATTGCGAGAGATTGACAGGAAAGTCCAACATATCCATTGCGTTGGCGCGCGGCGTTTTTTGGCGGCAATAAATTTTCGCCGATGCAGGGCGCAGGGTGGTGGAATGAGCAGCATAAAATGAAAGTTAGCAGGCTTATTCTTGGTGATATTAAGCGTATTTACGTTCATTTTTCAGCAATATATCAACGCCATATTGTCTGTTTGCAGTGTAAAAAACCTTGAGTGCGGCGGGTAACTTTGTCATGCAAACGTCATAAAACTGACATAAGATGCCCGGTTATCTTACGGCGCAAGCCCGATTACATCAGCGACAGCGAGACACATGACACAGACGACGGCCAATCAACATCCCCGAGATCGCATGCGCGGGCGCATCGACCGCGGCGTGCAGGCGGCAGTAACCGCCAGCGGGCTGATGGTGCTGATGACGTTGATGCTGATCTTCGTCTATTTGCTGTTTGCCGTGCTGCCGCTGTTCAAACCGGCCTCGCTCGGCCAGGCGCAGCCACTGCCGATCGCGGCGTCGGCCCCGGTGCTGGCGCTGGGCATGGACGTGCAGCAGCGCGTCGGTTACCGCATCGACGCGCAGGGCGCGGGGCAATTTTATCGCCTGACGCCGGCACCGAACGGCCAGCCCCAGGCGCCGCTGGCGCAGCAGACGCTGCTGGCCAAACCGGCGCTGCTTGCCCAGGCCGCCGGAGAGCGCGATCTGTTTGCGTTGGCGCAGGCCGACGGCCGGTTGGTGGTGGCGCGCGCGGATTTCGCGACGGCGGAAAACGGCCGGCCGCAGTGGTTGTTCCCGCTCGGGCAGCAGCCGTTGGCGCTGGATCCGCAGCGCAAGCCGCTGAAACGGCTGTCGCTGGCGGATGCCCATCGCGGGCAGTATCTGCTGGCTGGGGTGACCGACGATCGGCGGCTGGTGTTCGGCCGTTTCAGCCCTGACCGGCCGCCGCAGTTCAGCGAGCGGCCGCTGGAACAGGATGCAGAACAACTGGTGCTGACGCCGGATGGCCGCCAGCTTTACCTGCTGACCGGCAACCGGCTGGCGCGTTATCAGATCGACGGCGCGCAGCTGCAGCTGCGTGAAACGCGTACCCTTGGCGAACATGCTCCGTATCAGATGACGGCGCTGCCCGGCGGCAGCGCGCTGTTGATCAAGGGCGCCGACGGCAATCTGCGCGAGTGGTTCGAAGTAGAAAAAGAGCAGCGCTGGCGCCTGACGCCGGTGCAGCATTTCGACCATGGCGCCGACGGGCAGGAGCTGACGGTGGCTGAGCCCTATCGCCGGGTGTTCGCCACCCTGCGGCCTGATGGCGGCTTCTCGCTGTTCTCCACCATTCAACCGCAGCCGCTGCTGAATACCCGTTTGGGCGCCGAGGTGCAGCAGATGGCGTTTGCGCCGCGCGGCGATGGCCTGCTGCTGGAGAGCGCGCAGGGCTGGCAGCGCTATGCGCTCGACAACCCGTATCCGGACGTTACCTGGCGTTCGCTGTGGGGCAAGGTGTGGTATGAGAACTACCCGCAGCCGGCCTATGTTTGGCAGTCCACCTCCGGCGAAGACAGTTACCAACCCAAATTCAGCCTGATGCCGGTGATCTTCGGCACCTTCAAGGCGGCGGCTTACGCGATGCTGTTCGCTATTCCCCTGGCGCTGGCCGGCGCTATCTATACCGCTTACTTTATGACGCCGGGGCTGCGGCGGGTGATCAAACCGGCTATCGAAGTGATGGGCGCGCTGCCGACGGTGGTGATCGGGCTGGTGGCCGGCATTTGGCTGGCGCCGATCATCGAGCAGTATCTGTTGGCGGTGCTGGCGTTGCCGCTGCTGCTGGCGGCGGCGGTGCTGCTGTGCGGCGCGTTGACCCATCGCTTTATGCCGCGTTGCCGGCCGGGCGTCGATCTGCTGTTGCTGTTGCCGCTGCTGGCGTTGACGGTGTGGCTGGCGCTCAGCCTGGGGCCGCGGCTGGAGGTGGCGCTGTTCGGTGAGCCGCTGCATTTCTGGCTGGGGGATAATTACGACCAGCGCAATGCGCTGGTGGTGGGCGTGGCGATGGGCTTCGCGCTGGTGCCGATCATCTTCTCGCTGGCGGAGGACGCGTTGTTCAGCGTGCCGGCCACCCTGAGCCAGGGCTCTTTGGCGCTGGGCGCCACCCAATGGCAGACGGTGATCAAGGTGGTGCTGCCTTCCGCCAGCGCCGGCATTTTCTCCGCGCTGATGATCGGCTTTGGCCGCGCGGTAGGGGAAACCATGATCGTGCTGATGGCCACCGGCAATACGCCGATTATTGACGGCAGCCTGTTCCAGGGGCTGCGGGCGTTGGCGGCCAACATCGCCATCGAGATGCCGGAGGCGGTCTCCGGCAGCAGCCATTACCGCGTGCTGTTCCTGACCGCGCTGGTGCTGTTTGTCTTCACCTTCGTGTTCAACACGCTGGCGGAGGCGGTGCGCCTGCGGCTGCGCAAGCGCTACACGCCGAATCAGGAGGCGCCATGAAGAACTGGGTGAAGAGCGGCTCGCCGTGGATTTGGCTGACCGCCGGTTCGGTGGCCGTCAGCCTGTTGGCGCTGATCGGCATTCTGTTGCTGTTGGCTGGACAGGGAATGCGCTATTTCTGGCCGAGCCCGGTTTATCAGTTTGAGCTGAATCAGAACGGCGCCGGGCCGGTGACGGTGATCGGCGAGCTGTACCAGCAGCAAAGCATTTCGCGCCGCCAGCTGACGGAAGCGGGCGTGGCGCCGCCGGGCGAGGCGCAAAGCGTCGAACGCTATCTGATCAAGGTCGGCAACCGCGAGCGCGAGGGGCAGGACTTCCGCACGCTGCTGGCCAGCGACATCCGCAGCCAAAGCACGCCGCGCGGCCTGCTGGTGCTGGAGCGCGACAGCCACGGTACCGCCTACGGCTATCTGGCGGGGCTGCTGGAGGATGGGCAACCGCTGACCGGCCGCAATCTGGGGCAGGCGTTGCAGCAGCGGCTGCCGCAAATCGCCGCGCTCTCGCGCCAGGCGCACGACATTCAATTCCGCGATATGGCGCGCATCAATCAGCAGTTTGACGCGCTGCGGCTGAGGGAAAAGCGCCTGCAGCGCGACGATAAGCTGGACGCCCGTGCGCAGGACGCCATCAAGGCCGAGCGGCTGGAGTTACAGCGGCAATACCAGCTGCTGTCCGAACGCCTGACGGGGCTGAACCGCGATCGCCAGCGCGATGCGCTGCTGCTGCGCGACATGCACGGCCAGACGTTGACCATTCCGCTCAGCCAGGTGCGCGATGCCTGGTACCCGAACGCCATGAACACCACCGAGAAGCTGGCGCACTGGGGCGAGCAGGTGAAGAAGTTCCTCACCGACAGCCCGCGCGAAGCGAATACCGAAGGCGGGGTGTTCCCGGCCATTTTCGGCACGGTGTTGATGGTGATCCTGATGTCGATCGTGGTGATGCCGTTTGGCGTGATCGCGGCGGTATATCTGCACGAGTATGCCGGCAACAATCTGCTGACGCGGGTGATCCGCATTGCGGTGGTCAACCTGGCCGGCGTGCCCTCGATCGTCTATGGCGTCTTCGGCCTCGGCTTTTTCGTTTATATGATAGGCGGCACGCTCGACCAGCTGTTCTATCCTGAATCCTTGCCCAACCCGACCTTCGGCACGCCCGGCGTGCTGTGGGCGGCGCTGACGCTGGCGCTGCTGACGCTGCCGGTGGTGATCGTCGCCACCGAGGAGGGGTTGTCGCGCATTCCCACCTCGCTGCGGCAGGGCTCGATGGCGCTGGGTGCCAGCCGGGCCGAGACGCTGTGGCGCATCGTGCTGCCGATGGCGGCGCCGGCGATGATGACCGGCCTGATTCTGGCGGTGGCGCGCGCCGCCGGGGAGACCGCGCCGCTGATGCTGGTGGGGGTAGTGAAATCGGTGCCGGTGCTGCCGGTGGACGAGATTTTCCCGTATCTGCACCTGGAGCGGAAGTTTATGCATTTGAGCTTCCAGATCTACGATATGGCATTCCAGAGCCCGAGCGTAGAGGCGGCGCGGCCGCTGGTGTTCGCCACCGCCTTCCTGCTGGTGACGATCGTGGTGAGTTTGAATCTGGCGGCGATGGGTATCCGCCATTCGTTGAGGGAGCGGTACCGAGCATGGTCGCAGTAACAATGACGCTATTTTTGGGGAGTGCGTAATGGGTTTGATGACGCCAGGCAGTTTGCCCCGGCTGGATGTCCAGCATCTCGACGATGAACAGACCGCGCTGGCGGTCAACGGCCTGAACCTGTTTTATGGCGATAAACAGGTGCTGCACGATATTTCGCTGCGTATCCCGAAGCACCGGGTGACGGCCCTGATCGGTCCCTCGGGCTGCGGTAAATCGACGCTGCTGCGCTGTTTCAACCGCATGAACGATCTGGTGGACAACTGCCGTATCGAGGGCGAGCTGCAGCTGAACGGCGCGGCGATCTCCGGGGCACAGATCGACGTGGCGGCGCTGCGGCGGCGGGTGGGCATGGTGTTCCAGCGGCCGAACCCGTTCCCGAAATCGATCTATGAAAACGTGGTGTACGGCCTCCGGCTGCAGGGCGTGCGCGACCGGCGCTTGCTGGATGAGGCGGTGGAGCGTTCGCTGCGCGCCGCCGCGCTGTGGCATGAGGTGAAGGATCGGCTGCGTGAAAATGCGTTCCGCTTGTCCAGCGGCCAGCAGCAGCGCTTGGTGATCGCGCGCGCCATCGCCATCGAGCCGGAGGTATTGCTGCTCGACGAGCCGACCTCGGCGCTGGATCCGATCTCCACGCTGACCATCGAAGAGCTGATTTCCGCGCTGAAACAGCGTTACAGCGTGGTGCTGGTGACGCACAACATGCAGCAGGCGGCGCGCGTCTCTGACTACACCGCGTTTATTCATCAGGGGCGGCTGGTAGAGTACAACGACACCGACGCCATTTTCACCTCGCCGCGCCAGCGCCGCACCGAGGATTATATTACCGGGCGGTATGGTTGAGTTCTGGGGGCGTTGCATACGGCGCCCCTTTTCCCGTCTTTGTGTTTCCTCCGATTATTCTCGCTAACACGCCAAGCACGTCTTTTCACTGGCTACATTAATAAAAATAATTCTCATTTGCATGGACGGAGCCAGGGAATTGTTTATAATTCGCCAATCTGTGTAAATCAGTGTAAATGGATGTGTTTTAATGTGTGCATGGAGGCTTGGCGCCTGGTCGCTATTATTAGCGTTTTGCAGCTCGGCGTGGTGCGCGGAAATCACCAGCCCTGCCGATCGCGACAGCATTACCCAACAGCAGAAATCGTTGCTGGAACAGGCGCAGCAGCAACGCGAGGCGCTGCAAAATAACGTTGAACTGCCGGCGCTACCGCTGCCTGAGCCGGCCAGCGCAGGGGCGGTTTGCCAACCGGTGCGGCAGATCGTTTTTCAGGGCGCCGAACATCTTTCCTGGTCGGTAAAAGAAAGCCTGGCCCGCCCGTATCAGGGGCGCTGCCTGACGCTGGAACACATCAACCGTCTGGTGCGCGAAACCACCAATGCTTATCTGCAACGCGGCTATGTCACTTCGCAGGCCTGGCTGCAGGAGCAGGATATCTCCCGCGGCGTGTTGACCGTCAGCGCCAGAGAAGGGCGAATCGAGTCCATCACGCAAAACGGTGAGCAGACGCTGGCGTTGAAGATGGCGTTTCCCGACCTGGTTGGTGACGTATTGAATCTGCGCGATATCGAGCAGGGCATGGAGCAACTCAATCGCCTGCCGTCGCAACAGGTGACTATCGATATTCAACCTGGCGAGCAACCCGGCTTTTCCAAAGTGGTTTTGCTGCGCGGTGCCACGCGCGCACCGGTCTCTTTCTCTTTCGGCGCCGATAACAGCGGCCAGAAAAGCACCGGCACCGGGCAGATGAACGCCGCCTTCTCGCTGGATAATCCGCTGTGTCTCGCCGATCAATGGTCGCTTTCTGCAGCGCGCAATAACGATTTCAGCCCGCATCATCGCAGCCGCAGCCTGAACGGCAGCGTCACCTTGCCCTATGGCTATTGGCTGTTCAGCTACCAGTATGCCTGGAACGATTTTTTCCAGCAGGTGCCGTTCAACGGTGCCACTTACCGCTATCAGGGCAATAACCAGACCCAGCGTTTGGGCGCCAACCGCACGTTGCTGCGGGATGGCAAACGCAAGTTGGCCGTCGATATCGGGCTGGCGCGGCGCACCACGGAAAATAAGCTGGCGGGGGAACGGTTGGGCGTCAGCAGCCCGACGCTCAGCATCGCCAGTCTGGGCCTTAATTACAGTGCGGTCGCGGGCGGCGGCTATATGACGCTGAACCCGACGGTAAGCCGCGGGCTGCGCATGCTGGGCGCTACCGCCGACGATCCGGAGCGCAACGGGGCGCCGCGCAGCGAGTTCCGCAAGCTTGGTCTCAGCGCCAGCTATTTCTATCCGCTCGCCCCCTCTCTCTACTACCTGACCTCGGCCTACGGACAAACCAGCGCAGACAACCTGTATGCCGGCGAGCGCATTTCCATCGGTGGGCAATACTCGGTGCGTGGCTTTAAAGAGCAGTACCTGACCGGCAATCGCGGCGCCTACTGGCGCAATGAACTCAACTGGCAATGGCAGACCTTGCCGGGGCTGGGGGAGCTCTCTTTGACCGGCGCGTTAGACGCCGGCTGGCTGCGGGGGCGCGCCGGGCAGATCGACGGCGGCAACGTCGCCGGCGCGGCGCTGGGTGCCACGTTAAGCGGCCGTTGGTTCAATCAGGCGATCACCGTCGGTAAACCGCTGACGCACCCAGACAGCCTGCAACCGGATCGTTGGGTGGCCTACTGGCAAGCCACCGTCACCTTATAACGCCAGCACACAGCAGGAGCGCCTCGGCGTTCAAAACAACATCCTTTCGAAGGAATGAATATGGATAAGCTCAACCCTCCGTTGGCGCGGGGCGCCAGCTATTTGCTGATCTACCTGACGGCTTTCCAGCCGTTGCACCCGGCGTTTGCCGCCGGCATTACCGCCGCCAACGGCAATACGCAGGTGGTTATCAAGCCGGGCGACGTGCCGGTGGTGAATATCGCCACGCCGAACGGTGCAGGCATCTCGCACAACACCTATAAAGATTTCAACGTTGGGCCACAGGGCGCCGTATTGAATAACGCCACGCACGGCGGCAAAACGCAGCTGGGCGTGGAAATCTCCAGCGCGCAGGGCAACACCTACCTGAAGGGAAAGCCGGCGGAGTTGATCATCAACGAGGTGATCGGCGGCAGTCGTTCCGAGCTTCAGGGCAAGCTCGAGGTGTTCGGCAACAAGGCCAACGTGATGATCGCCAACCCGAATGGCATCACCTGCGACGGCTGCGGCTTTATCAACGCGCCGGGCGTGACGTTAACCACCGGTAAACCGCAGTTCGACAAGCAGGGCGCGCTGGAAGCGCTGGAGGTGAAAAAAGGCGGTGTCACCATCGGCGGCAAAGGGCTGGACGGCAGCGGCGCCGACTATGTCGATATCATCAGCCGCGCCACCGAGCTGAACGGCAAAATCAACGCGCAAAATCTGTCGCTGACCCAGGGCGCCAACCGCATTAGCTTCAAAGACGGCAGCATCAAACCGATCGCCGGTGAAGGCGCAAAACCTGTGCTGGCGGTGGATACCAAAGCGCTGGGCGGCATGTACGCCAACAAAATCCGCCTGGTGGCCAACGAGGATGGGGTGGGGGTGAATCTGAAAGACCTCACCAGCAAACAGCGGGATATTACGCTGAGCGTTAACGGTAACCTGGTGCTTAACGGCACCACGCACAGCAAGGGTGATCTTAATGTCAGCGCCAAGGGATTGCACATTACGCCGGGCGCTGTCGTGCAGGCGGACGGCAACGCCACGTTGGCGACGACGACGCTGGTGAATGACGGGCAAACCAGCACCAGCGGCGATATGCGTATCTTTGGCGACCATATCCGCAACGCGGGGGAAAACGCCAAGTTGCACGCCAATAAAAATATGTGGATCCAAAAGGATGCGCAGGGCAACAAGGCTAAATCCGTCGAGAACCGTTCGGCGAAAATCCTGACCAACAGTGGCGATTTGGTGATACGCACGGAGAGTTTAAATAACGTTCGCCAGCAGTTCGCCATTTCCTCTACTAACGCGCCGAAGGACAACAAGGATATCGATCGTTGGTTGGCTGATGGTGTGTACGAGGGGCAATTCGATTACCAATTTTTTGATTATTTGGCGGACTTTGAAGATAAAAATTTCACCTGGTTGGGACATGTTGATTTCAAAAAAACGCCCTGGGTTAACAGTGAACGCGTGCGTTTTACCGTAGTGACCGACAGCCGTCCCGCAGAAATCATTTCAGGGAAGAATGCCTACATTAATGCGTCGGAGCTTTGGAATCACGTCAGCACAATAAAAGCGACTAACGACCTGATTTTAACTGGCAATAATCTGGGCGTGCGCAGTGAAATGACGGGGGACATGAACGACTATGCACTGTTCGAACCGAAGGTGCCGAATCCTAAAGTTGTTCTGGGACATAAATGGCAGGATCAGAAATCGTCGATCCCGGAATATGTCATTTATGTCAGAAAAGGTGGGCAAAAGAGCTGGTCGGCTTCTGGCTATCCTTTCTCAGCCATGTTGGCCGGTGGCAGTTTGGTCGCGGATTTTAAAAATCAGATAGAAATTAAAACTTCGACGCCGGTGGAAAATCAGCTTAGTGAAGTGGTGGCTTCGGGGCGGCCTGACTCGCTGGCAGCTCACAATATTGTGCTGCATGCGGGACGCGTCATCAGTACCGATAAAATAAACGCGCGTAACGACCTGACTGTGGTTGCCGACGATCTGTTTTACACCGACGGTGCTGAGCTGACTGCTGGCAAGAGTCTGAACGTTGCAGCAGTGAATGAGCTGGATGCCCGTCAAAGCTATCTGAAGGGGCATAATGTCACTTTGACCAGCCGCAACGGCAACGTCAAAGTGCACACTGTACCTAGCCCGCGCTATTTCGGCGTCGATGGTGCCCGCTGGCTGAGCCAATTGAATGCTGCCGGGGACTTAACCTTAAATGCCGGGCAAGGCATTTATCTACGTAACACGCACTTCGCGCCGCAAAGCCAAAATATTGCAATGACGGCGAACGGCACGGTTTCGATTGTCAGAAATGACGAGGCGTTGAATAACGATCGTTTAGCGCAGAATTTATCTCCTGAACAACGACAAACGCAGTTCAACCAACTGCTAAATGCTGGACAGTTGAACGCCAGTGGTTCAGTGCTGCTCAACAGCGGCGGTTATCTGGCGCTGCGCGGGACGCACATTAAAGCAGGCAAAGATGTCACGCTGTTGGCCGGCCATAATGCCGATCTGAACTATCGTGAATTGGGGGGGAAATTTAGTCGCTTTTTCCCCTCTTCTCGCACGCCTGAACTGGGTAGCCGGGTACACGCCGGCGGCAATTTACTGATTAACTCGGCCCGCGACATTGGCACCCAGGGCGGCGCGCTTTCCGCTAACGGCAACATCACGCTGTTGGCAGGACAAAATATGTGGTTATCGAATGTTGCCTATTCCGCTATCGATGCCGCCAACGACAACAACAAAGACGAGCGCCATGTGGTCACCGCCCTCAGCGCCGGGAAAAACCTGACCGCGTCGGCGAACAACCAACTGCTGACTTACGGCGCCAAGCTGACCTCCGGCGCCAACATGACGCTGACTTCCGGCAGCGACATGCGCTTTGAGGCGGTGCAGAACCACACCTACCGCGAGGGCGGCAACGAGTTCACCGAAACTCGCACCCAGCAAGGTACCGAGCTGAATGCCGGTGGCCTGATGACGGTGATTTCCGGCGGCAGCATTCTGTTCCAGGCGACCAAGCTGGTGGTTAAAGGGTTGGGAGCTAACTGGAAACCGCCGGTAGCGGTGACGGACTGGGGCAGTCGTATTGCGGCGGCGGAGCAGGCGGTTAGAAATGCAGAGCAAAATGTTAATCAAAGACAGGGTGCACTGAACAACGTTAAAAGTTCCCCAGAAGGTTTATTGTTAGACGATCCGGCTAGGCATCCTCTGTCAGAGAAACTTGCTGGCGTGATGACGGTAGCGGGCAACACGTCTTTCCATTATGACTGGGGAAATATTGAAGTAAACAACCGTGCAGATTTGGAAAAATTAATTAATGGGGGAGGGAAGGCATTTGACCCATTCCCTGACGGCGTCGATCCGGCCGAGACCTCCGGTGATGGCTATGAAATTGCCCTGGCTCTTCAGAAAAAGCAGATAGAAGCATACGAAAACCTGAGACAACGTATAATTAACAAAAATAATGAGATAACTGCAGCACAGCAAGCGCTATCTTCTGCGTCAGGTGAAAAAGCAAACGCAGAGCGAGAGTTAGCTGCTATTCGTCAGCAAGCTCAAACCCAAAATGCGAACGAAGCCAAACAAAAAGCTCAGGTCGACGCCCATAATCAGGCCGAAGCTATGCGTGTCGGCAATATGGATATTGCCGCCAAGGGTGGCTATCTCTACGCCCAGGCGATGGAGGAGTCCAGCCACTACGAGAAAAAGGAAACCAAGCGCAAATGGTGGGGCAAGAAAACCGAGGTTAAGCAGACCCGCCATGACGTGACCAACAAGGTTACCGAGTTTACCGCCGCCGGCAATATCACGCTGATGAGCCGCGACGACAGCACCTATGAAGCCAGCAAAATCGCCGCCGGGCAAAACGCGCGCCTGACCAGCTCCCGTGGACAGGTTAACTTCCGCGCGGTGAAAAACACCTCTTTCGAACAGACCGTCAGCAATTCGAAAGGCTTCTTTATCAAGCAGGCCAATAAAGGGTACGAAGACAATAAGTGGGTGCTGCCGAGCATCCATACCGGTGGCGCCTTGACCGTAGAGGCCGCCAAGGGCGTCAGCGCCGATGTGAAGGTGAAAAACGGCCAGGCGTTGCAAAGCGCCATCGACGCCCTGGGCAATACGCCGGGCACCACCTGGGTCAAAGATCTGAACAAGCGCAACGACGTGCAGTGGAGCAAGGTCAAAGACGCTTACGACAGATGGGATTACAAGAGCCAGCACCTGAACCCGGCGGTGGCGGCGGTGATCGCCATTGCGGCCGCGGCGGTGACCGCTGGCAGTTCACTGGCGGCCACGGCAGCCTCCAGCGTTTCCGGCGCCGTGGGCGGCGGGGCGGTAACCAGCGGCGCGGTCACCGCCGGGATGTCTTCGCTGGCCTCCCAGGCGGCGGTGGCGCTGGTGGAAAACCAGGGCAACCTGTCGAAAACCCTGCAGGCGCTGGGTAGCAATGAGAACGTCAAGGCGACCGCCACGGCGATGGCGATCGGCGGCGCGCTCAACGGTTTCGACAGCGCGATGGGCTGGAGCAAGGACGCGGCGGGCAAACCGCTTAACCCGAACAACGTCAAACTGCCGCAGCTGAGCAACGGCGATTGGAGCAAGGTGGCGCAGCGGGTGGCCGGGCAATCGGTTATCAGCTCCAGCCTGAATACCGCCATCAACGGCGGCAGCTTCAAGGACAACCTGACCAATGCGCTGCTGGCGAATATCGGCAGCCAGGTTCAGGCCGAGGGCGCCAACCTGATTGGGGATAACGGTCAGGTTCTCGATATACCGGGCCGGGCCGTAAGCCATGCCGTTCTGGCGGGCGTGGCCGCAGAAATCGGCAAGGGTAATGCCAAAGGCGCGGCGGCCGGGGCGCTGGCGGCGGAGCTGGCCGGGGTGATCATCAATGATAATTTGGTCAGAAGTGAAGGTTGGCAGGAGCGTCAGGCTCAAATCAGCCGCGTAGCGGGCGCCTTTGCAGGGGCCATCGTAACCGCCAAAGCCGCAGGCGCCACCAGCGGTGCAAATGCGGGTGAGTTTGTCGAGCGTTTCAATCGGCAACTGCACCAGGAAGAACTCAACGCGATTAAAGAGTTGGCTAAGGGCGACAAGGAAAAAGAAGCGCGTCTGATGGCGGCTTCATGCCGAAAAGTAGCTTGCACCACGCAAGAGGCGTTGAACTCAGACGAACGCAAGCAGTTTGAAGCCCTGATGAATAAGTACCCGTCAACGCGGGATGAAGACGGCCTCATTGCCAACTACTGGGTACAAAAGGAGCGTCAGTGCTTCGGCAACTATCCGGCGTTTGCCGGCTATGACAGCGAAAAGTTATTCACGTATGATTTGGGCGATCAGATAACCGACGGCCAGCTGTTTGCACGCAACCAGCAGATAGAACAAATCAGCAAGTTGACCGGTTGGTCGCCGGACTGGGTGAATGCCTCGGTGATGGCGGTCTCTATTGCCAGCACATTTGCCGGTATGGGTAAAGCGAACGTCGGCAACCAATACCTGTCATCCAAACTGGTAGGGCCAACCAGCGCCTGGAAAGGGTATCTGGTCAATGAGAAGACGGTTCAGCAGGCTGCTGCATTCAAAAACCAGGTTACAGAACTGAGGGCTGGTCTACCATCAGACTGGAAACGTGGTGGCAACGTTGCCGTGGCCAATATTGATATATCTGGAATGCCAAAGACACTTGCGGGTCACAATCTCATAAATGTTGAAGGGAAAGGTTTTGTTGGAAAGGGAAAAGAAAATTTCAAATATGAGACTTTGCTTACTGATGATGGTAGACCAGTACCAAGACGTATAGACTCTGAATATAAAATATTGGATAACTTAGCTGATAAATTAGGAAGTAATTATTCTGCTAAAGGTTCTGTTACTATTTTTACAGAAAAACCTGCCTGCGACAGTTGCTTGGGCGTTGTTAAACAATTCGAGAGTAGGTACCCTGGGGTGAAAATTAACGTTTTGGACAATAACGGAGTGCGTTTGATTCCGGGAAGAGGTAAATAACAATGAGTGTGATGAATTATGATGAGATAAGAAATAGCTTTGCCCATTCAAGTTACGTTTATTGCAGGGAGATAATTGACCTATTGAAAGATGGGGATAACCATGGGGTTTGTGATACATCTGATCAGGCGTTTGCGTATGAGTCATTAGAAGGTTCGTTTGAAGAACCTATAGAATGCCTCATGCTTGAGCTAGTGACGCTCATCTTTATGGCTGGTCGATGTAGTGATAAAACAGTAAAGTTCCACACAGATATCATATTAAAAATTTTATCCGAAAATGATTTATTCGAAATGCTTAAGGATGTAACTGAAGATGACAAAAACGAAATTTTAAACGATCTTCGACTGCTTGGCTTGATCGATAAGCCTGAATAAAAGGATGCTCGTGTGGATTGATGTGTTTTGTCTATCGTCTGGATCCATGACAGCGACTATGAAGATTGGATCTAACCCGCACACAGAAATGGCTCTTCGGAGCCGTTTTCTCTTGATGTTGTATCCCATATAAACGCCGATAGGACGCGGCGGGCAAACCGCTTAACCCGAACAACGTCAAACTGCCGCAGCTGAGCAACGGTGACTGGAGCACGGTGGCGCAGCGGGTGGCCGGGAAATCGGTCATCAGCTCCAGCCTGAATACCGCCATTAATGGCGGTAAAAAATTAAATCAAATTTCGATGAGGGCTACCATGTTGTATAGCGATGAACAATACAAACTGTTTAGAGAAGAGTTGGATGGTGCTTCCATTGGAACCGTATGGTCAGCTATGAGAGCTGATAATTTTGATAGAAACACATTGTCCTACGAAGAAAAGAAAAACTATTTTTTCGACTTAATTCATCACCTTATGGCTGAAGGGAGAGTAAGGTTAGGTAAGCATGGCCAATTCCTTGAGGGAGACATTGAAGAACAGGTAACACATTACAAAGCTGTATTCCCTAAGACAGAAGAGGAATGGAAAAAAAATGAAGACATTTGGTTCTATGAAGAGGAATGCCCTGGTGGTCTTGTCTGGATTCATGAAGACGGCTATCAAGATTGGACGTAGTTACTGATACTATCTGTAGTATGATAAGCTGTTAACAGATTATAAAAAGCCCGCAAAAGCGGGTTTTTTATTACGCAGCAATCAAAAAATAACACATTGATTTTTTCAAATCATTCAGTTTGCAATACATACACATTGCAGAAATATTCGCTTTGATAATGAATACGGCGCATATATTGCTCTGTAATATCTACGATGAAATTTGATTTTTAACGTTCCCGCCCCGAAATTCGCAACACCACCCCCACCAGCAGCAACGCAGCCCCCGAGGCATAGAGCGGGAACCAGCGCGTCCACCAGAGCGGGGAAAATAGCGGGGTGCTATTGGGATCTGCAGGCGCGTAGCCGCTATAGGTATTCAGACCGGCGGCGATGGCGAGCATCGCCAGGCCGATAAAAAGCAGCAGGTTCGAGACGGTTGTCATGGCATTTTTCCTTTGTAGAGGCAGAGGGTAACTCTTACTATCAATATGAATTATTGTTCGATTAATTATCTCGGCTGAATATTATTTATTTCCGCATTCATCAGGCTATTTCCTGACGATAAAGAGCATCCCTCAATACTAGCCTCTTATTTCCCAATAAAAAACCCGCCTGGGCGGGTTTTCTCTTTTTCTCGCTAAGCGTCACTTCACCAGCGGCTTATCATTGGGCGTTTTGAACTTCGCCAGATATTGCGGCTGGAAGATGCACATGCGCAGCACGGTGCGGTATTCGCCGTTGACGAAGAACTCGTCGATCAGCTCGCCTTCCACGTTGAAGCCCAGCTTGCTGTAGATGTGGATCGCCTTCGGGTTCTCCTTGTCGACGATCAGGTACAGTTTGTACAGGTTCAGCACCGAGAAGCCGTAGTCCATCGCCAGCCGGGCGGCGGTGCTGGCGTAGCCTTTGCCCTGGTGGGCAGGATCGATGATGATCTGGAATTCTGCGCGGCGGTGGATGTGATCGATCTCCACCAGCTCCACCAGGCCGACCTTGGCGCCTTCGTGCTCGATGATAAAGCGGCGTTCGCTCTGATCGTGGATGTGTTTGTCGTAGAGATCGGAAAGCTCGACAAAGGCTTCGTAGGGTTCTTCAAACCAATAGCGCATAACGCTGGCGTTGTTGTCCATCTGGTGGACGAACGACAGATCGTCCCGTTCCAATGGGCGTAACCTGACGCTGGCAGTGCTGGACATGTGGGCTCCTCTGTGCCGTGAAATTGTGCAAAGTATAACTTCACAGAATGGATGAAGGCGAAAAAAAACGGCGCCGCACGGGCACCGTTTAGGCAAGGTTCAGGCTGCGCGCATCAGTCGGCGGCGTGACCCTGCTCAGGCAGGCGTTCGCCGTCCAGCCAGGCGGCGCCATCGCGCATCGCCAGGCGGCCGTCGACGAACCAGCTCACTACCAGTGGATAGATCGTGTGTTCCTGGGTTTGAACCCGTTCAACCACGTCATCCTCTTCGTCGTCAGCGAAAATCGGCACCTTGGCCTGCAAAATCACCGGGCCGCCGTCGAGCTGTTCGGTCACGAAGTGCACCGAGGTGCCGTGTTCGCTGTCGCCGTTGTCGATGGCCTGACGATGCGTATGCAGACCCGGGTATTTCGGCAGCAGGGAAGGGTGGATGTTCAGCATGCGGCCGGCATAGCGCTGCACGAACTGCGGGCTGAGGATGCGCATGTAGCCGGCCAGCACCACCAGATCGGGCTGGTACTGGTCGATGGCGTCCGCCAGCGCAGCGTCGAACGCCGCGCGATCGGCGAAAGCCTTGGCATCCAACGCCTGGGCGGCGATGCCGGCCGCCTCGGCGCGCTGCAGGCCATAAGCCTGCGCCTTGTTGCTGAACACCGCCACGATCTCGGCGGTGATGCGGCCCTGCTGGCAGGCGTCAATCAGCGCCTGGAGATTGCTCCCCTGGCCGGAGACCAACACCACGATCTTTTTCATCAGTTGATGACCACTTGTTGTTCGTCGGAAGAGGCGGTCAGTTTACCGATTTTCCACGCTTTTTCACCTGCTGCGGTCAGCAGCGCGATGGCCGCTTCCACTTCGGCTTCCGGCAGGGCGATGACCATGCCTACGCCGCAGTTGAAGGTGCGGTACATTTCATGACGGCTGACGTTACCGGCCTGCTGCAGCCAGGTGAACACCGCCGGCCACTGCCAGCTGGCTTCGTCGATCACCGCCTGCATGCCTTCCGGCAGCACGCGTGGAATGTTTTCCCAGAAGCCGCCGCCGGTGAGGTGAGCGATGGCGTGGACGTCCGCCTTCTCGATCAGCTCCAGCACGGACTTCACGTAAATCTTGGTCGGCGCCAGCAGGTGGTCGGCCAGCGGTTTGCCTTCCAGCTGGGTAGCGGTCGGATCGGTGTTGCTCACTTCCAGGATTTTACGCACCAGCGAGTAGCCGTTGGAGTGCGGGCCGGAAGCGCCCAGGGCGATCAGCGCGTCGCCGGACTGCACTTTGCTGCCGTCGATGATCTCGGATTTTTCGACCACGCCGACGCAGAAACCGGCCACGTCGTAATCTTCGCCGTGGTACATGCCCGGCATTTCAGCGGTTTCGCCGCCCACCAGCGCACAGCCGGACTGTTTGCAGCCTTCGGCGATGCCGGTGATCACGCTGGCCGCGGTGTCCACATCCAGCTTGCCGGTCGCGTAGTAGTCGAGGAAGAACAGCGGCTCGGCGCCCTGAACCACCAGATCGTTGACGCACATCGCCACCAGATCGATGCCGATGGTGTCGTGGCGTTTCAGATCCATCGCCAGACGCAGCTTGGTGCCCACGCCGTCGGTACCGGAAACCAGCACCGGCTCGCGGTATTTCTGCGGCAACGCACACAGGGCGCCAAACCCGCCCAGACCGCCCATCACTTCCGGGCGACGGGTCTGTTTAACTACACCTTTGATGCGATCTACCAATGCGTTGCCTGCATCGATATCGACACCTGCGTCTTTATAGCTGAGAGAGGTTTTGTCGGTCACTGCGCGATTCCCCACGACGGTTTGCGGTTTGAAAACTGTGCTTCCGATGTTGATTCCGGAATAAGGCGCGGCAATTCTAACAGCGCAGGCAAACGTTTGCGAGCGGCTTGTGAACCGGCTCCGCTTTTTCGTCATCTATACTGATATTCAAACTTTTGTTGATCCCGATCGGGCTATTGTGGGTGGCGCGGCGAAAAAAAGGAGGTATAATCCCGCGATTTTTTTGGCCGCAACCACCTTAATAGGAGAAAAATGATGAAGATCGTTGAGGTGAAACACCCGCTGGTAAAACACAAGCTTGGCCTGATGCGCGAAAATGACATCAGCACCAAACGCTTCCGTGAGCTGGCCTCAGAAGTGGGTAGTTTACTGACCTATGAAGCGACCGCCGATCTGGAGACGGAAAAAGTCACCATCGAAGGCTGGTGCGGGCCAGTTGAAGTGGATCAGATCAAAGGGAAAAAGATTACCGTAGTGCCGATCCTGCGCGCAGGCCTGGGCATGATGGAAGGGGTGCTGGAGCACGTGCCGAGCGCGCGCATCAGCGTGGTGGGCGTTTACCGCGACGAAGAAACCCTGGAGCCGGTGCCGTACTTCCAGAAGCTGGTTTCCAACATCGAAGAACGCATGGCGCTGGTCGTCGACCCGATGCTGGCCACCGGCGGTTCGATGATCGCCACTATCGATCTGCTGAAGAAAGCCGGCTGCCACAGCATCAAGGTGCTGGTCCTGGTGGCGGCGCCGGAAGGCATCGCCGCGCTGGAGAAAGCGCACCCGGACGTTGAGCTGTACACCGCCTCCATCGATCAGTGCCTGAACGACA